>AP028425.1:11420271-11562347 GCA_036509395.1 Antheraea yamamai
AACGATATCACTACACAAAACGGCGGCGAAGATAACATTAAACCAATAGATGCAGCCGAAGTTGTTGATACAATTAAAAGTCTCAAACTAGACAAATCACCTGGATCGGACGGTATCACGAATGAAGCTTTGAAGACAGCAAATTCCATTCTGGCCCCATACCTGGCTGAACTGTTCAATATGATTCTACAAAATTCCAAAACACCTTCACAATGGTCTGACTCTAACATTATCCTAATCTACAAGAAAGGTGACCCTAAAGCAATAAGCAACTACAGACCTATTAGCTTACTACCAACTCTATATAAGCTGTTCTCCACCATAATTAACACAAGAATTAGTCCTGCAATAGAATCTAGACAGCCAGTAGAGCAGGCCGGCTTCAGGAAAGGGTTCTCCACCATTGACCATATCCACACCCTGGAACTCATTATAGAAAAATACCAAGAACAACAAAGACCCTTATACATTGCATTTGTTGACTATCAAAAAGCCTTCGACACAGTAACACACACATGCATATGGGAAAGTTTGAGAGAACAAGGAGTTCACGAAATATACATCAAGGTCTTAAGAAGTATATATAATAACAACGTGGGCAGAATTAAACTAGATACCTTAGGTCCAACCTTTCCCATAATGCGAGGAGTAAGACAGGGAGACCCGTTATCCCCAAAAATAGTTATAGCCGTATTGGAAAACAAAATCAGCAAGCTAGATTGGAGCAGATCAGGAATATATATACAGGGTGCTTTCTTAAGCCATCTAAGATTTGCCGACGACATAGCGCTACTATCAGAGACAAGTTCAGAGCTACAATTTATGATGACATCCTTACAGGAAACTAGCACAAATGCAGGTTTAGAAATAAATTTAAGCAAAACAATGATTATGACGAACAGCAACGAAACACCAATCAAAATTAAAGGAAACCCTCTGAACTATACGGACAAGTACATATATCTAGGAAAAACAGTCAGCTTTGATAGAAAAAACAACGACACTGAAATAGAAAGAAGAGTACGTCAAACGTGGAATAAATACTGGAGTTTGAAGGAAATTCTCAAAAGTAATTTGCAAATAAACTTAAAAACAAAGATTATGAACTCTAGTCTTTTGCCATGCTTGACGTACGGATGTCAGACGTGGAAGTTCACCGCTAAAGCAAAGCACAAAATAGTCACATGCCAACGAGGACTAGAACGTAGCATGCTTAAGTTAAGGAAGCTTGACAAAATAAGACACACGAAGATACGATCCATAACAAAAGCCACAGATGCCTTGAGATCCGCACTAAAGCTGAAATGGAAATGGGCAGGACATATAGCAAGGCTTATCGACCAGAGATGGACTGCAAAAGTAACGACGTGGAGAGGCCCACTAGGAAATAGAGGAAGAGGAAGACCAATAACACGATGGGACGACGAAATAAAGAGAACCGCCAGTACAAATTGGACTCTAACAGCAAAAGATCGTGACAAATGGGCATCATTGGAGGAGGCCTTTACCCAACCTGGGGTTCTTGTAGAAGTAACAGAAGGCTATGAATAAGAGAAAACTTTTCATAAGTAAAAACTACAAAAAAAAACTTACTACTTAGATATAATTAATTATAAACGAGGTTTAAGAAACTAACACAAAATTATACTAGAAAAAAATTAAGCAAAATTATTAACTTTGAACACTAGATAAAAGAAATTTGTAACATGTTAATTCAAGAAATAAAAAGGCTTTTTATTTTATTTATTTATTTATAAAGCACAAGGAACCTTCCCCAATCTAATGAAAATAAGTAAAGTAGTTCCTTTATTTAATTCAGGCTGTAGAAATAGTCTTGGAAATTATAGACCAATTTCTGTACTTCCGTCGTTAAGTAAAATTTTTGAGAAGATTATGCTTAAGCAATTAGTAGGATATTTTAAAGCGCAAGAGATTCTGGATGATCGACAGTTTGTGGCCAGACCGCGAGTGGATGTATACGTCGCTTTGCGCTCAATTAGAAAAAAAAATCACTGTTAAAATACGCATACACTTCACAAAACGTTTTGATTATTTTGAAAACTAACCAATTTTTTATAGTGGTTTATATTTCTAGTAGTAAGAGACACTGTAATTAGGTTGAAACAAAAATTCTAAGTTTGGTTTTTATTACGTTTTGACTGTAGATGGATTTCAGGTATTGTTATGGAACTTCTTGACGGGTAGAAATACATATGTCGTCTTTCTAGTCATTTTGTTAGTAGTGACGAGAGCTTACCACAGGACTGAACAAAGTGAGCTGATAGTGGTCTCCAGAAATTGTTATCGAACTTCTTGACGGGTAGAAATATATATGTCGTCATTTTGTTATTAGTGACGAGAGCTTACCACAGGGCTGAACAAAATGACCTGATGACGACCCACTTTAAAAACTGTTATGGAACTCCTCGATGGCTAGAGACAGATATGTCTTGTTTGTACTCCTTTCGTTAAGTAATAACAAAATTACCTCATTATGGACTCTCAGAAACAGCTAGGGAGCTCCTTTATGGGTAGAAATAGATATGTCGTATTCGCATTCTCTTTATTATATTTTATTATCTATTCAGAATATATACAATAATATCATAAACACGCTGCAGCATTTACAAACAAATGTAATCTTTTAAAAGAATCGAGAATAAGGCTTATTGTTTATCAGAACATGGTCTCTCAAGTCTTGTTTATAATGAAACGAACTATTTGGTGGAAAGTGTATCAAAGCTAGAGATGCAAAGTTTGTTGGTGGAATTAGGGTTCGTTTTACACAAAGACCTTCATATGTTGCCCGTTGTGCTACAGATATTACAACTTACAATTCAGGTGTTGTCTAGTATGTTGTTCACAGAATTATTTTTGATTTAGAAACAATCGCTAATTTAAAAACTCTCCTATCTAAATCTCTGAGCGCATACTCAATGTTTGTAGCTAATATCTATATGTACTAAAATTTAGTTATTACGATATAGTTACTCATCTAGCCCATGAGGAATTAAACATTAATCAGACACTATGACACTTTTCAGCGTAAACTATATTTATAGCTATACATATATACTATACAAAAAATTTGTTATCATGACAAAGATACGCATCTAGTCCAGGAGAAATGAAACTTTCATCCGATACTCGCGCGATACAGTGACACAAAATCTTACATCACTGCAACAACATTACACATATCACCTCCACGCACGTGCACGCATACATGCTTACACATGAAAGTGGAGGGGTTTTATTTTTTTCTCTTATCAAACTGAAATAGTTTAGAAAAAATTATCCGATACAAAATACATATAAGAGTCGTTGAGGTATGTACGGGAACGTACCCAAACCACGTAACCTATATTTGACAACTTTTTAATGCCCCCCCCCCCCCAGTGACCATCCGTGGTATATGAGGAGACCCCCACCCCCCCCTCTAGTTTTCACGTGGTAATTTATGATATGATTTTAAATATTTTTTACAAACAGAAACTTAAAAATATTTGGCTTATATTTGTCTTTATTAAATGTAAAAATGTAATCTATCTTTCCGAACAGTCACCGCGTCATAGATAATACACTATAAACAGAAACACCGCGTCGTCGCACGGTAGTTTGTCTGTGTAGTAGTAGAGGTCGGGGCACTAAAATAAGAAAGTCGTGATTTTACAAAACAGTTGTCTGTAATCTCGATTTACGGACGATAATTTTATGTGATGACATCATAAGAAAACTGATGAAAAATTTATTTTATAAATTAAATTACGCTTAGGCTGATCATGCCTCTATATCGCTTGTTCCGCACTTTTGCTTATACGCTCGGCTCAGGCGGAACGTGACAATGAGTCATGCTTTTTCGTGCGTGCAGCCGGCGTTCATCGATTTATAACGAGTTATCACGTCAAAATTAAACGCTATTCGATTAATCTAATGAAAAGCAATAGAAATACATAAATACACTTTTTAGATTGGAATTATAGTTTAAGAGCAGATTGAATAAAACTGTTTTCAATGTATGGGAATCAATCTAAATATCTATTGATTTTCATTGGTTTTCGTTCTGAAAATTTTACAACAGTATCTTTATGCCACAAGTACCCTAAATAACAAGGTGTACACATTTACACTTCTTCAAATATAAAAAATTATGGACTTACAACTTTCGAAAATAAGCGTGCCCCCAAAAAAGAAGTGACCAAAAGCCTGTTTATAGTTAGTTACCCGTGAAAATAATGTATTACATACCTAGATCAGTAAAATAGTCTCAAACCACCACATTTAATTGTTAGGCGAGACGATGCCGAGGCTGACAAACATGTGATTTGCGAATTTTTTACTGGCTTGGTTGGGTATACTATTTTTCAGCTCGACGGAACTAGACAGTGGCAACTTCATTTAGTAATGTAGCCCGAAAGTTGCCATTTTCCAGCCGGAGGACAGAAATAATATTACAGATAAGAAAAAAGTTATATAAAAACTTATCGTAACAATAACATAATTTACAAAACAAGTATTTTTCCTTTCTTTCTGTATTGTTTGCATTGACAAAGAATCCTTGAATACATTGTACATATCGGCATCTTATTGCCCACCGAAGCACACTATTACAGAGGAGCAGTTAAATGATTTCTTCAAAACCTTAGGAGATCATTTCATTGCAGCAGGTGATTACAAAGCGAAAAAAAGACGGTTAAATCATATGATAAGGGAGCACATTCTTGAAAATGAACGAAATTCACATATACAGGCATAGTTTGAAAGCTTTAATCCAACCACAGCTACAGGTTTTGCCTTGTGGAAAGCAAAAAGGAAAATTAAACGATCCATATCCATTTCCGCTCCGCTAAGAAAAACAGACAAAAGCTGGGCATGCGGTAACCAGGAGCAAGCTAATATGTTTACATAACATCTAGCTGATGTTTTTCAGTTCCACCAAGGTACCAAGGTGTACAGGTATAAGAAGAAAAATTCATGAGATTCCGTAACTCCCCGAATCTGGATCAATATACACGGTAATTATTTAGTGTAGCGGCGGTTGTGTGGCACGCTACTTATTTATCGTGGACGTTAATAACAGAATTTTCACCTTGTTACAATTTTTAATGTGTATAACAAATACTGTGAGTGCGCGAGAATCGAATGTCGTTCTGCGAGCGTCGCTTGCGAGTGTGAAGTTCGTGCGGGTGCAACTTCAGAACTGTTGACGATTCGTTCCGAAACATTTAGTTACTTTCAATTATTTATTAATTAATGATTTATTTAATATCAATTAGTTATTTATTTAACATCAATTATTTATTTATTTAATATCAATTAATTATTTATTGAATATCAATTAATTATTTATTTAACTAGCTATGAATACCCGCTTCGCTGGGTCATTTTTAATTGTATATTTATTTGTTAATGTTAATAATCTATCACTACTTACTTCACAATTTTTTCACATAAAAGACACATTTTCTTTTTTCTTATTAATTTATTGATCTTACTTATTTTTACATTAAAATCTTACGACTAAGTAGACATTAATATCTTTTATCATCTAACATTAACTGATATACTAAACATTTTTATTGAAATACATTCTTATATACTACGTTTACACTTTTGCATTCTGGTGCATAAACAAATAAATTTTCTTTCTGTCCTACGCGTGAAAAAGCTACATAGAGTTGACCATGTGAAAAACAGGATTCTTTTAAATTAACTCTACAAAATCGGAACGTCTGACCTTGCGCCTTATTGATAGTCATACTATAAGCTAATCGTACAGGAAATTGTAACCGTTTAAAACAGAATGGTAAATCATTCGAAATTATTGAATTTCTTGGTATAAAAACCAAGTTTCCTTTTTCTTTGCCAGTGAGAACTTCTGCCTCAATGATGTTGTTTAAAATTTGTTTTACGCATAATCTTGTACCATTGCACAATTGTGGCGTATTGAGATTTCGCATTAATATGACTGGTGATCCAATTTTTAGCTTTAATTCATGAGAAGGCATACCAGGTGGGTTTAATGAATTTAAAAATTCCGTTGGAAAGTTTAAACTTTCATCTTGAATCATCATTGTATCTATTGATTTATAGATTTTTTCCTCTCCCGGTATCATTTCCTGTATTTTTTCATTTATTCGTTTTACTGCATCATTTTTTGTAACCAAAATTGTTCGCTCAGACAGCCATGTTTTATTTAAATAATTTTGTTGTATGGATGGATAAATTTTGTCTATAAGGTGTTCTTCGGTGTCTACCACATGACATATCTCTTCAGTTAAAATTATTTTGCCAGACTGTGGATCTAGTGGGTAGGTGCCATTCCCAATTTTCAAAAGATTGTCGGCAAACTCTTGTGCTTTTGGATCTCCAGTAATTAACGCTCGCATATTTTCTGTCAGTGATAACTTTTCAACATTGTTCCAAAAAATTAATCGCTTTAAACACGCATTTATTTCGACAGCTGGTGTTGATTTTGGAATAACTGGTAATGTTTGTCTAAAATCCCCTGATAGTAGCAATAAAGCATCTCCCATTAGTTTTGTATTTTTCCGAAGATACTGTAATGTTCTATCCAGCGCTTCCAGTGATTTTCGATGAGCCATCGTGCTCTCATCCCATATTATAAGTTTGCATCTTATTAAAATTTGGCCACGTACAGAAAATTTTGTGATATTACAGACTGGGAATTCTTGTTCAGCTACATTTAATGGCAAATTTAGTGCAGAATGTGCCGTTTTTCCACCTTCCATTAATGTCGCGGCAATTCCAGAGGATGCCAATGCTAATGCTATTTCATTTTTCACCCGAATTGTAGCTAGGACCAAATTAATGAGGAAAGTTTTTCCAGTACCTCCGGGTGCATCTAAAAAGATTATTCCTCCTGCATTCGTCTCAATACGATTTATTATTGTGTTATATACTATTCGTTGTCTTCGTGTTAATTTTGGTTCATTTTCTTCAATGTAACGTTGCAATTCATCTTTATTATAATTAAGTTCTTTTGTTAATTCAGAATTAGTCACGCTTAATTCGTTTCTTTTAGGAGATTGTACTCCGAGAGTAACTAAAGTTTGATTACATATTGCGAAACATCGATCTTCTAAAATTATCAAAGCTTCATTATAAATATTACGTCGATTTTAGAACTTCCCATATAATTTTAGAACTTCCCAGATCATTTTGGAATTTTCTAGAATTTTCTAGAACATTTTCGATCGATCAGAACATTGTTATACATATTAAAGCTTTCTAGAACATTCCAGAAGTTTCCTGAACAATCCAGACCATTTTAGATCAATAATAGTCACATTTTCAAAGTTAACATCTTTCAACCCCCGTATCTTTTACACCCTTATAATTATCGACTTGCAACCACCATAGTGCACA
Source organism: Antheraea yamamai (assembly GCA_036509395.1). Classification (NCBI taxonomy): domain Eukaryota; kingdom Metazoa; phylum Arthropoda; class Insecta; order Lepidoptera; family Saturniidae; genus Antheraea; species Antheraea yamamai. The sequence goes on from AP028425.1 coordinate 11,427,661, forward strand.
ATGGGAACCTTGTACCTATTGCCACATACAAACACTTTTCGTCTGCAATGCGTAGTTTTAGCTGCAAAGTGAAATATAGGGACACACACCTCCAATTTTATATATATAAAATAGATAGATATCAATTAATTATTTATTTAATAATTCAATTCCTACTCCAAGAAATCACCAAGTTACGGCCTCATTATTAAGTACCCTAGAAAGAGGATGGACCCGCAGTTAATGCTGAATGCTGCTCCTGGAGCGTGGGGTGTTTGCAGCGATACAGGATGGATGACAGCTGAGTTATTCCTTGGCTGGTTTAAGAAATTCATTGAATTTAGTGGGGCCAAGCCTGATCGACCTGTGCTTTTGTTGTTAGACGGCCACAGCACCCACACACAGAACCTTGACGTTATCAACGAAGCTCGTTCCAATGGTATTATTATATTGTGTTTCCCCCCACATACTACTCATCGACTTCAAGTAGCGTACATGAAACCCTTGAGTACATATTACGATCAACAGATCACCGCCTGGCTTCGGAGTAACTCAGGTATGGTGGTAACTCCCCGGCAAGTGGCAGAGATTTTTGGCAAAGCGTTAATCCAGGCATCCACCATGGCAACGGCGGTTAATGACTTCAAAAAATGTGGGATTTGGCCATACGATCCAACAGTTTTTTCCGATATTGATTTTGCCTCTTCATTGATGACAGATATTCCACAACTAGAGAGATTATCTATCACAGAAGCATTTCAAGCAGCCTCTACGCAGGACAATGAAGCAATAGCTCTAAATAGTCCGTTGATATCAACTGATGCTTCAGTTCTCCCTGAAACGACAATGGATACAACAACACGTGCAAATATAACTTCAGATGCGACAGTTGAAGTAGCTGAGAAAGCCATTATTGATAAACCACTGATGATTGAGGCAGAGCCAGAACCCGGATGCTTCTCATGGTATATTGGAATAGACCAAAGACCAACTACTCCAACTGTTTTTTCTGTTGTTAGTCCTCAACAAGTGATGCTTTATCCTGCAACCCGGAAGATTTCACGCGTGACAAGGAAACGAGGAAAAACAGCAATCATAACTTCTTCTCCATACAAAAACGAATTGGAAGAATCAATCGAAAAAAAGAGACTGGTAGAAGATAGCAAAAAGAGAAGAAAAGATGCAAAAGAACAAAAAATATATAAGAAAACCGAAGGGACTAAAAAGAAGAAAACTGCGATTAATAAAAAGAAACAAGCTTCACAAGAATATGATGAAGACGAAAATAATATCCCTTGTTTTTACTGCAACGGAAGATACATGGAATCAAATGAAGGATGGGTCGCGTGTTGCCGCTGTGGGAATTGGGCACATTCTAGCTGTGCTGGGGTTGAGGACGAGGACGACGAGGCAGTATTTATTTGCGAGTATTGTACTCAAAATTAAAATATATCTCCCCATACCCCATTTTGCCCCATAGGGTACCCCGTCTTACCCTATGTCAAAATGGGAAGTTGGATGTCTTTAACAAAACATTTATTTTATTTTTTTCCTAGATAAGTTAAGTGCCGTAAGTTCCTAACTCCCAAAGATTAATAATATAAGAGTTATTCTAAATAAATAATCATTCAAAATAATTTAAATTGAGCGTTTTAATACCCTTCAAACGTTAACGTCCCCGTCATGCCCCCCCTTCCCCTAACACTTTGAATGTACTATGCGGAAGGCCAAATTTAAAGCTATATTCAGAGCGGCCAAACAGTTTAACGCGGACTATACTAGAAGTTCAAATAGCTTGAATATGAAAGAGTTTCAGAATCCCACCTTTTTTTCGTTGTTAGCTTCAATATATTTCACCCTACTGAGTTATCCTTAGAAGTGAAGCACACCATTGTTGACTTTGGTGTCATTTCTAAATTCCATTGTGCACACGGCAGCACTTACGCTTTCAACTGAGGCAATATGAAATGGGATGGATGTGTTTTCTCATGACAGCTATGATTAAAGAAATACCTTGTGACATTTTTCGTGTGCGTAAAAACTTTCATCGACAACAAAATGGCGTCGTCATGTAAACAGATTTTGCAACGATGAGGAATTTATATAAACTGAAATTAATTGTTTCTTTTATAACGCAGATTAATTTCACGTTTGGGCGTGTTATGTTTATTTAATGCACCGCCTCGTAATATACAGATGTAAAACTGTAAATGTCTCGTAAAGTGTAACAGTCGAATTACATGTGATACGTGACCGAAGTATTTCGTTTAGCCGGCGATTTAACCCTCGCTAATATTATAAATACGACTGCGAGTTTGTTAGGTTTTCATGAGAGATAGAAAAATGGACATGGGTCTCTTTCATGCAATATATTGCTCCCAATGGTTGTATGAAATCTATATTAATGCGATCGAAGTCGCGAGCAAAAGCTAGTGTGCTATATGAAATTCGTCTACCATCGCTACGTACGTTACCTATAAAAGTAGCTTTCGAAACAAAACAAATATTAAAGAAAGTTTGTTCAGCCAATACAAGGATATTAAAAGATTGCGTAAAAGTAAAGCTGAGAACAAAAAGTTTCACGTAATTATTTTACGTAGGTACCTCTTCTTTTTTTTAAATGAAACAAGTGAAGATACCAAATAATCAGTTTTATTTTTATATACTTAAATACAATACTGTTATAAATATTCAATAATTTGTTGATCAGTCTTCAGTAATTCAGTATTTTCAGTACTAGCTGTTCCCGCGACTTCGTCCGCGTCAAAACTAGGTAAAAAAACAGTGCTGAATAGAACCATCTGAATGTATTAAATCCATTTACTTATCTACTTTTCTCTCGTACTTACGCCGAGTACTTACACGGTACACTTAGAGTGGACCGATTTTAATGAATCAAAAAGTTATTCTCCAAGATATTCTTTATAATTTCCTTGATGTGGTTTTATTGTGAACCCATTACTTTAGCAGTGATGCGTGTTCATATAAACAGACAAACATTTCTAAAAATGATTGAAATGTATTTTATCACTTATTCCCAGATACCTACAACAATTTCTTTCACGAAAATCGAAGAAGTACAGACACGTTAGATATACATTCTTATTATATGTATACATAATCATTTTATTTAAAAAAATATATAAGATACATTCTTTATAATGTAATACTTATAAAAACAATGACAGAAATCGTATTATCATATAATAAATATTCTTATTGCGTTAATTTAATTTTATAACGCTAAGATACAGAGACCAAATAAAAAAAAAAAAAAACAAAATAGCCTTAAATATGTGTTAATAGTATGTACTGTATGTAGAATTTTTAATGCTGTAAATATTTCAAACTATTAAAATAATTTGTTTAGCGCCATCTATGAATTGTGTTTTAGCTATACTTGATTGCTAAGGTCATTATTATTATCTAATGAAATTCATTTATATTCATATTAATTGATATTCCTGAGAAAAAAAAGTAACCTTAAATATTAAAAAAAACTCGCATATGTAGTGATCATATTATATGTAAAACTTTTAATGCTTCAAAATATTTCTATTAGCGCCATCTATGGACTGTGTTATAGCTACACTTGACTGCTAAGGTCATTCTTATTATCTAATGAATTTAATTTATATTAATACTAATTGTTATTTGTGTAAAATAATCGTAAATAATAAAACATTGTTCATAGTTTAATGTGTCTTAGATATTATTTATACAGTAATATCCTTCTTTTGTGTGAGATTGGAATGTATATATTTTTTATTACTACTCTTATCTCGTAATTAACTCGAGCCTGCATTCAAATTACAATAACTTTTGATAGAGTAGACCGATTTTAATTAAACAAAGACTGAGTTTATGTTTTTCTTGCTGAGGATTTATTGTGAACCCAGTGCTATAGCAGTGATGCGTGTTCATACAAACAAACAGATAGACATTTCTAAAAATGATTGAAATTACTTATTCCTAAAAATTTTTTTTCACGAAAATCGAAAAAGTACAGACACCTTAGATTTACATTTTTATTATATATTCTTACTAGCGGGCCCGGCAGACGTTGTCCCGCCCTGATTATGAAAAAATAATTGACAAATTATATACTAAAACGTTCCTCATCAATCACTCTATCCACCAGTGAAAACCGCATGAAAATCCGTTCGGTAGTTTTTGACTTTATCGCGAACAGACAGACAGACAGACGCGGTAGGGGAGTTTGTTTTATACTATGTAACGATTATAGATAAGATATCACAATCAGGCAGCTCTAAGTAGATATTTCTTACTTTCTAATAGTTTGAACTTTGGTACTTCACATATTTTCTTATTGATTCAGTCTCTTTAGATTTGGTTAATCGAGACTGAGGCGCGTATGATACGTTGTAGGGTTTTCGCGATGGCGGGGTAGCTAAATATCGCTTGTAGGCAATCTAGGTTTGATCTGTTGCTTACCATTGCGATAAACGCTCTGACTTCGGACTCTTCGTGAAAGGGGATCAGATAGTCGAACCAGTCGTTGCCGGAGAGAGAAAAGGCGGGTTCAGCCTGTAGAGACATAGCCGCCCGAGGTCGTGGTATAGGCTGAGGTGTGCGTTTAGAAGTCCACTGAGCCTGAGGGGCTCGTGCGAACGCTGCCGGTGCACGGGAAGTGCTCGGCAGACTCGGGAAGGCCTCTGCAGACATGAGAGGCGGAGGCCGAGGGCGGGCACAGGCGGCCACCGTCCTAGACGGAGAAACCTGCCTACGATAGCGGGGGCGTCTAGTACGCGGGGCGCGGGGACAACCGCGATAATTCGCGTTATGACCCTCGCCGCGCTCGGAGCTCGGAGTGTTGGTGGAAATCGTAGAGTGATAGCATTCCTTAGTGGAATGGCCACCGAGGTGCACTGTGAAACCGGGTGATGGTAATGTTTGGGAAGAAGATATAGGAATTGTGAGACCTGGTGATGGCACTGTATGGGAAGCAGATACCGGATTTTTTTGATTTGGTGATGGCACTGTTTTGGACGCTGATATCGGAATTGTATGACCTGGTGATGACACTTTTTGGGACACAAGTGTTGGAATTGTGTGACCGGATGACGATATTGTGTGTGATAAAGATATCGGAATTGTGAGATCTGGTGATGATATGGTTTGTGCCGAAGATTTCGGAATTGTGAGACCTAGTGATAGTATAGTTTCTGACGTAGATATCGGAATTGTATGATATGGTAATGGTACTATTTGGGAAGTAGATATCGGAACTCTCAGACAGGATGATGGTACTATTTGGGATGAAGATATCGGAATTGTGAAAGCGGGTGATGGAACTGTTTGGGACACAAGTATTGGGATTGTGTGACCGGATGATGATATTGTGTGTGATAAAGATATCGGAATTGTGAGATCTGGTGATGGTATGGTTTGTGACGAAGATGTCGGAATTGTGAGATTTGGTGACGGTATAGTTTCTGACGTAGATATCGGAATTGTATGACCTGGTGATGGTACTATTTGGGAAGAAGATATTGGTATTGTGTGACCCGGTGATGGTAGTGTTTGCGACGAAGACATCGGAACTGTATGACCTGATGATGATATTGTTTGTGATAAAGATATCGGAATTGTGATATCTGGTAATGGTAGGGTTTGTGACGAAGATGTCGGAATCATGAGATCTGTTGATGGTATAGTTTCTGACGTAGATATCGGAATTGTATGACCTGGTGATGGTACTATTTGGGAAGAAGATATCGGAACTGTCAGGTCGGGTGATGGTACTATTTGGGAAGAAGATATCGATATTGTGTGACCCGGTGATGGTATTGTTTCCGACGAAGACATCGGAACTGTATGATCTGATGATGATATTATTTGTGATAAAGATATCGGAATTGTGAGATCTGGTGATGGCATTGATTGGGAGGAAGGTATTAGAATTGAGGGACTTGGAAGCGGCATAGACTCAGGTGAGGACTTTGGTATCGCGTCATTAGGTGGTAGTGAATTTGAATAAGATACTGATGGTGATACGCTAGAATTAGATAATGGGGTTATTAAGTGGGACGGATGATTATATTTGCCCATATCTGCGTCTAGTAAAATATTATTAATCAAATGTTGTACATGATTCTTGGTTTCATTGTCGTACTGAATAAGTTTGTTTCCCACGTGTGCACAAAATATAGCACAGTCATCTTGGTTACTTTTATTTTGAGTTTCGTCCATATTTTGATATGTTTCTTTCGCCCTTTGTTTTTCAATATATATCTTTAGGTATTTTCTAGGAGGCGACTTTGGTTTTGCGTCTTCTTGTGGAATATTTGGTTCTGCATTTTCATTTTCAACATCTGTATTCGCGTACTAAAACAGTGAAAAAGTTTTTTTCTTACTATAATAAAAGACAATGATATTAAATATTCTTTTATCACTACTGTATTGATATTATGGTAATAAATTCTTTGACATTGCTATTCATACATACCAAAGAGTATATTGTGATTTGTATGGGTCTAATATAGACAAAGTAGTAACACATACGTTAATTAAAGTAAATTAATAGTTAAATACATATTGCACCCTGACTTTTCAAACTCAAATTGAAAATATGTCATCAAGCACCCTATTTTTATATCATAGGAAGCAAACGAACAGGCGTATCACCTGATGTTAAGTGGTCACCGCCGACCATAGACACTAACAACACCAGGGGAGTCGCTAATGGCGTCCAGCCTGTGTTTGGGGGTGGGGAGAGGGGGAGAGGAGGTGGGCCTCCGGCGCTCTCAGTGTCCGAAGGAAACGCAACAATGCAAGCACTGTTAGTTATCGTGGGTGTGTCTGTGTGTCGGGTGGTAGTACCGCGGACGAGCCGACACATTTATGCTGAATCCAGTAATAGCTTCAGTGTACCACCATCGCCTTCAACACCTGTTGGTGTATTTCCGCAGCTGCACTTGAGAGCTAGTCCTCTAGGTTTAGCGTGGTTACTTGGTGGTAAAATGGTTCGACTTACATCTCTAGTGGCAAAAACGCAATGATTATGTTAACTAAGCAAAAGAAGTTGACTCGCTCAGGTGCTCAAATACTTACCTTTATAATTTGAATGTTTTCACAGTCGAATAGATTGCTGAAAGGTGATATCACTCCATAGTCAATAAGTATTGCAACTTGTTCCTCGGTGCCTCTATTACTGAGGTTGGTGATGGCCTGAACAGCATTCTTCTGGATTTGTAACTCCCTCTTCGTGAGGGTCTCCACAATCTTGGGTATCAGACCAGCGTCAATCACGGTCTGTACTTGCTGCTCACTCCCAGCCATTATATTGGAAAGGGCTGTCACAGCTATTTCACAGATGCTCATATTCTATGCAGTGGAAAATATTACACTAATTATTGTCAAATTCATCAATTAATGTAAATTTATTGAGGGCATCGAAGAGAAATCCATTTATGTTTAATATCTAAACAGATGGATACTCTCTAGAGCCTTGAAAGTTTAAGAAACATTTACTAAATTTTGGTATCTCTCAAAGTGTGCATGATAAGAGAGCAAACCTATACTCTTAGAGTACAGAGAGCTGGCTATACCTGTACCACAGATAACTCCTTAAGAGGTATTTAGCGGTATCAGCAAACTGGTAGACTTTCCGGACGAATTCGATTAGTACAACTGAAGTCAGCACGCAAAATAGTGTATGTGTAGTAATATGCTTCATTACTTTAAGAATGTATTTATACTATATACAAAATGCAGCGCATGAAAGATTTACTATAGTAGAAGGGACATTAGCAATGTTTAATGGTATTGACAATGATGCAAGTAGATTTAGTACTAACCTAGTACTAACATAGTACTCACCTGATGGGTTAACAGAGCTGGGAAGAGCGACAACAGTCCATTGTTCAACAAAGTCTGAGTTCGTCCATCGCTACCAGTAACTATGTTTGCAATAGCTCTTAAAGTAGAAATCTGTACTTCGAATGGCTCCACAATACTCTGTTCAGTCGCATAGTCCCGCAGAATTGGACCATTATGAATGATCTTATCCAATAACAAAAGAACCGTTTTACAAATATCCTCATGCGGAGACTTGAGCAGTTCTATGAGTGCTGGTACTGCACCAGCATCTACTACTTTATCAATCTGTGCTGAGTTTCCAGAAGCTACCTCTAATAGAATCGATGCAGATTGAATCTGGAGTGTAGAATTATCTGTATTGGACAAACATTTAACAAGCACAGGAAGGATGCCTGCGGCTATAATTTCATCTATCGGGGGTGGTTTGTCCTGAGACAACAGTTCCCTGCATAATTTTAGTACTTCTAGCAGCATTGCTGGATTGTCATCATCAACAGCTTTCATCACAAACTCTTTGAGGTCACTAGAGGACCTGATTAATAGATTTTGTCGTTTCTTAAGGGCCCTATATCTTTTCTTTTTACGCATTGTCTGAAATAAACGTAATCAATTTACTTACAGATAACTACCTCTTATTTTCCAGTATTTCCGAAATATTACTTTGTTTAAAATTATCTTTCGTATTGAAAACATACAAATTTATACCTGTATGTTATCTACACTGGATACAATTTATTTTATTATGGACTAGCTGTGCCCGTGACTGCATCCGCGTGGAATCTAATGAAAAAAAACTAGTGACTAATAAAATCATCTGAATGTATTAAATCCATTTACTTATCTACTATCCACTCGTACTTAAGTCGCGTCGTCATTCACATTACAATATTTTTTGATAAAGAGAACTGAATTTATGAAAACCAAGACTAAACGTTGCTCGAGGATATGCGCAGAACTTTAGCAGTGATGCTAGTGAAATAAACAGGCAGACAGACGGACATTTCTAAAAATGATTGAAATCTATTTTATTACTTATTCCTAGACACGCAACAACCTTTTTTAGTAAAAATTTAAAAAGTACAAACACGTTGGATTACATTCTTATTGTATATATAGATAAGAGGACAAAACTTACGGTTCCGGCGTAGTATATTTCAATAACACAGTGCGCCATCTTACATATTTGTACATTCTCGTGAATCCTCAGCTCTTCGATTTTATCGATTCCACCGCACTCCCGAATCACGTGAGCCACATTCATAACGTTATCTCCGGCCTTCTTCAACATATTGCATAAATCTTCTAACACAAACTGGAAAGAGTCAATTTATGCAACCTCGTCTCCCAAGTGTTATAATGTAACATACTATATCGTTTATTTGTAAGCAACAGTATTTGTTACAACGGTTTTTTCTCTATTTCGAAATGTAATAATCATCATCAATATTGACAGAATTCTGCGTATTTTAATATTAGCGTATTCTGCGTAGTTTGTTACGCTTTCACATATTACTTACTACTTAACTGAACATCATGAAATTTTGCATACATGTTGTCAGGGGCACAGAACGAAGCATTTAATAGCGAGTAACATAAGCCGTGGTTTTTTTAATTTAGAAATGTTACCAAAAATGTTACCTCCATTATTTGCCGCCTGCGTCTTTGACATGTCTGCACACCAATACATTTAAATCAACTAAGGATTAGGAATTACTCAGTCTGTGAATGTGGCTTAGAGGATGGATCACCAGATCACATATTTTTTAACTGCCCTACAAACAGTTTCTCTCTCTATGATGTTCCACCTCCTTCTATTACTAGTCCTATTAACATTATGTATCTCTTAACAGATAACCATCTGATTGTAGAATGCTTGTCGAAATTTATTAAAAACTAACAAAATTAAACTTTAGATTTTAGTGTATGGTCTTGTATGTTTATATGTTTACATATGTTTCTATGTCTGTAATCTAATAATATGTGTCATGTGTAGTCTACACGTGCTTTGTTTGTGGTGTATGTTTGTAGATGGCCTGGTCTGTTTTGTTTGTTTAATTTTCTGGTACAATCTCCATTGTTTATGGCTCTATGGATTTGTCATTGGCGAAATTGTGTGCGCACACATATTGCCATTTTAAAAATAAGAAAAAGAAGTAGTAGCTAGTAACATAATATTAATTTGACTTCGCTCCATTGGGGAGGCACAGGTGAAGCTAATCGCAGATGGCGCTAGCATAATTGGTTGTTGTCAACGTCAAACATTTTTATCGTACTTACCCTTCGGCTTTCGAATTAAGACGGAAAGCTCAAAATAGCGGACGCAAAAGTAAAAAAAAAAAATATATAACTGCGCTATCGGCAGTGACACTTTTGTACCTATACGCTGTACGTCTATATTCTTCAATTTTTCTCTATGATCGCAATAATACATTTATCTATATGACAATTTGATACGTTATATAGTTTTGTTTAAAAATTGTTAATGTTTTTTATACATAATTATAGTTAATTTACAAAATGTGTCATTTTTATTTTATAATCGATTAGTATACCTATTATATACATATGACAAATGTAACTTCAACTTATTATATTCTTTTTAGTCCAATTATACGTTATATAGTATAAGTTTGTTTGTAAAAATCATTTTTTATTTTTAATTTAAGTTACTCTTATGTGCTAGTGGTATATAATTGTGGTCTAGGTCATATTTTAGTATTTTATAGGACTTTGTTAGACATATAGGACGTTCAATTTGCACTCTTTTACTTGTAAGTTCCCCCCGTCATTATTTGACAGGAGTTTGACAAACCACCAGAACCAACGACTATGCGCCACCTAGCGGAATAAATAAGCAGTGTACCTCCCCATTAACGACAACCCTCTATAACGCTAAAAATTTATATTAGTTAAGTATCGTTACAAAGAGTTTACACTGTACATGTAATTAAAAGTCGGGATACTTGAAATACGTCTCGATAAAAATAAGTATGTACGTTTTACGGCTGTTAATAGATGGCGCTGTTATGCTAATTGTTGGTTTGTTTTTAGACTACAGATGAGAAATTATTTTTATATTTTAACTAGCAGTCCTGGTGGACGCTGTCCCACCCTGATAATAAAAAAAACCTTGACAAATTATATACCAAAATCTTCCTCGTGAATCACTTTATCTACTGGTGAAAACCGCATGAAAATCCGTTCAGTAGGTTTTGAGTTCATCGCGAACAGACAGACAGACAGACGCGGTAGGGGACTTTGTTTTATACTATGTAATGACTAACGGGCCTGGCGGACGTTGTCCCGTCCTGATAATAAAAACATATATAAACCTAAACCTTCCTCAGGAATCACTCTATCTTCTGGTGAAAACCGCATGAAAATCCGTTCAGTAGATTTTGAGTTCATCACGAACAGACAGACAGACAGACACGGTAGCGGACTTTGTTTTATACTATGTAATGACTAACGGGCCTTGCGGACGTTGTCCCGTCCTGATAATAAAAAAATATATAAACCTAAACCTTCCTCAGGAATCACTCTATCTTCTGGTGAAAACCGCATGAAAATCCGTTCAGTAGTTTTTGAGTTTATCGCGAATAGACAGACAGACAGACGTGGCAGACGACTTTGTTTTATAATATGTAATGATTAGTCGTAATGATCACTAGTAAGACTCGCTATTTTGCTTTGCTACTTTTGTTCATATAAGATTGTTAGACCAATTCAGCACTCTTTAGAGAACTATCGCAAATTATGTAGGAGGTTAGTGTTACATCTTAGACATAGTAACAAGTGTGAAGCACAGCTGAATGCTGATTTTAAGTACCATACAAACTCTCAGACGATTGACCTAAATTGAAAGTGGTGGAAGAGATAAAAAATCCTGCTACCAGTCCAAGAAGATATAAGCAGTGTGCTTATTTATTTATTTAAGGGCCACAAAACTGAGTTCAATGAACAAAAATGGACACGAGCCCTGCAGAATGTGAACACTGCATGTACAAAATAAGAAGACAAAATCATATTATTAAAATAAAGAAAAATTAAATTAAATTAAAATTTCAAACAAATTTTTATTTAGCTGAGGCCAAAGAAACAAAAAAATATCGAATTTGAAACATTAACTATTACAAAAGTAAGCGGCGTAGGTTAGTTCTTGCTAATGGTAGATCACAAGTTTGCAGGTTAAATAAATGACTGCCTATACATGGGACACTCAAGGCTATTTTTGAAGAAAATCTGTAGATTCTAGGAAACCATGTAACAATTTGTATATAACCATTACATCAGCCATCTTTCTACGAACCTGTAACGGTTTCATTTTATTATCAGATTTTTAGTTATAATATCATTGTTTTTTATGCTCTAAGTGGTTGGAGTATGAGTTTAAACTATTGTTATGGTATTTGTTGTCTCAATACAACAGGTAATATAAGAAACGTTTTTTTACTCTTTCTATTCTATCTTTATGGACCTGATAACAAGGCCAAGGGTTCCATACTGGACTAGAATATTCCAGAATACTAGGAACTGTTAATTAAAAAATGATAATGGTTATCATTGGCTGTTGAACTTTATTTGTGGGAAGATAAAATCTGAGAGATGGGATGACTTATGAATAATATCTGTATCTATACATATAATAAGAATGTACATCTAAGGTGTGTGTACTTTTACGATTTTTGTAAAAATTGTTGCAGGTGTCTTGAAAATACGTTTGAATCATTTTTTGAAATGTCTGTTTATCTGTCTAGCGATCTGTCTGTCTGTTTGTATGAGAACACGCATCACTGCTAAAGTACTGGGTTCACAATAAAACCACATCAAGAAAATCACAAAGCATATCTTCGAGAATAACTGAATCTTTGTTTTATTAAAATTCGGTTCACTCTATCAAATGTTATTGTAATTTTAATGACGATGCGACTTAAGTACGAGATAAAAGTATTTATTTATTTATTTATTTATAGTTAATAGACAAGCAGCATAATTGCTGATACGTCTATATCACACTGTGTCGAAATTTTTTTTTTTTAAGTAGTTGTTAAGTAAAGTAAAGTAGTTAAGTAAATGGACTTAATACATTCAGATGACTTTATTAATTACTGTTTTTTACCTAAGGTTCCACGCGGACGAAGTTATTAATATGTGGAGGAAATGATAGTGTCGAATCCATAATAACTCCTAAATCACAGATTGTGGAGAATTGTGGAGTTTAAATCATAATCATTATTTTCCAAGCAACTATCTATGAAGTTGCAAACTCCAATGGTGATTATTATGATGAAAGTATCATAAATTATAATGAATACTTACTTTAATAATTTGCGTGTCTTTACATGCAAGTAGTTTGCAGAGAGGACATATCACTCCACAGCCGATGAGCACAGCAACTTGGTCATTGTTACCACTGATACAGAGGTCAGTGACAGCCCATATAGCTTTCTTCTGTATTTGGAACTCATCATTGGCTAGGTTCTTCACAATTTTCGGTATCAAACCAGCATCGATCACTGCCTGTACTTGCTGTTCATTCCCATCCAATATATTGGAAAGGGTCCATAAGGCTAGTTCACAGATGTCCTTATTCTATAATCAGTTGTAGATAAAAATTACTAAATATGAAGGGGTGAGGTGGAAAGGGGGGATTGAGAGGGAGTTGGGCCTCCGGCGCTCTCACTGACCGAACGAAACGCAGCAATGTTACTTCACGTCGGTTTTCTGTGAGAGGGTGGTACTACCCCGAACGATCCAACCCAATTATGCTCAAACCAGTAATAGTTTCAGCATGGCTCTACTACCTACGAAATATGCCTATATACGAAATACGAAATAACGTGCTACTCGACATATGACTACCATAATAAAATGCGACAAGAGATTACGGTTGTAACTCTATTTCAAAGATCAAGTATCAGAATACATATAGACTATTATTACCCTTTCCTTGGTAATATTATTAATGCCAAGGTGAGTCTATTTGGTTATGCCCTCCCCTCTTTAGGTCCTTGCCACTTTTTTGCATTGTTATTATCAGGTATATGTATATTTTAGTTCTTCACAATCAAAAGCAGATAAATGTTTGTGGACCCCCTTTTACGAATTGTGAAACTCCATTTTTTTGTCATGCCAATGTAGACCCCCTTCGAGTCTCCTATAGACCCCTGGAGGTCCAGTTGGGCCACTTTGGGAAGTAAGGTACTAGACATTTAGCATAAACTTAATAAACAACTGCACCAGGTACACTTTTAATTATAAAATTACATCAACTAAAGTAATGCATTTTTTTCAATAAATTATACAATAATCATTCCTTTAAAACATCAAATTATTTAATTTTACTTCACTTTATTAACTACTAGCCTATGCCCGCGACTTCCCCCGCTTGAAATAGTTACTTTGTGCTAAGCAGCAGCGCGGCAATACGCAGCAGTAGCCCTTAAGAGGGAAAACCCCGATTTTGAAATATTCTTCATTGGTGGTCTACTCCTATTAGTCTTAGCATGATGATATGTAGCCTATAACCTTCCTCGATAAATGAGCTATATAACACTGAAAGAATTTTTCAAATAGGACCAGTAGTTCGTAGTAGGGTGGTAGTACAACCCCCTAAAGTATCAGTTAAAGTCACAGGAATTTTTAATCATATTTCACATCATTAATAGCAACTTAAAAAAAAATAGACTATATTCTTAAACACCTACCTCAGAGCATAATAAATCCGAGAAGTATGACAATGCATAGTTGTTTAACACATACTGACGCTGCTCATCAGTACCTTTGACTATTTCAATAATAGCTTCCAAAGCAAGAATTTGTAAATCGACTTCCTTATGAGAGAGTAGAGGTATTAATTTTGGAACTATTCCAGATTCAATGACTGTCTGGATATGGCTGTCGCTACCTACTGTTAGATTGATGATTACCCCTATAATTTCTTGAATGATCTGAAAGGTATTTAAGAAATCAGATTTGCAGCCACAAAAAAAAATAAAAAATTATACATAGCGGCCAGCTATTTTTTGTTCACAGTCTAACCTAACCTAACCAAAGCGAGACAAAATTGTTTTGTTGTAACTTAAAAATCATCAAGTTGATAATATGGGGTTGAAGATGATGTCAGGCTTCGGTGATGTATATTTTATTCTAGACGATATACATCTATAAAATGCTGAGATAGAGCCGTTAGCGTACGTCCAGGTGTGCGGCGCTGGGCTACTGGCGCGCATCATCCAGTCCTAACATACACGTCCCCGCTGCCCCTAGTTCTGCCGACGCACAGGCTAGGGGTGGTTCCATGTGAGTTTTCATGTGGTTCGTCGACCCCGGGCAATGTTACACGTCCCATATGAGTGCCGCACATCACCGTCTACCTCATGACTGTAATAGCAAAGTATGAAGGGCAAAGGCGAATTGTTGGCGCCTTAAAACCGACTAACTAGATAAGGGAGACAACCCCGACAGAAAAACCAATGTGTAACCTCAAAAGGTTGCCCCAGACCGTAAACCTGTGGTCATGTTTCGCAGGCACGGGGGTCTGAGCTTCATCACTTGGACCACGAGGTAGGTAACCTCTCTAATAAATCCCCCAATCCTACAGTGAGGCACGTGCTAAGAGGATGTATGACTGATGGGTGAATTCAGTCTATAGCGACCAACCTCGACATAGCAGGCGAAATGTCGTTGATATTAATGCCTTCTCTCAGGAATAGGCGTCACCCTGGGAGTGACCACTTATTTCGTCCTACTCTCGTGGGAACACAATGGATAACAATTTCAGTAATAACCCTACTAAACCGATCCAAAACACAAACCTACTAAGTGATGACGAAGCTAATGATACAAGATCAAACAACTCCACCATACACCAGGCAGCACAATCACCCTTAACTGGAAGCCAAGTTGGTCAAAACAAAAAATATGTGCAGCAAGCTTTTCACCCAAGTCTTTTCAATAGACCAAGGAGTGCTTCTACCGGAAGTGCTAAGCTCTCAGCTGATAAGGAAAATTATCCCAAAGACTCTCAACAAGAAAACAATATGAGATCTGTTGACTTACCCGAGTGGCAGAGAGTACCAGTGAGTAGAAACCCTCATAAAAAACGAAAGTTCTCAAACTCCCAGTCTCCAGAATCTGTTCATGTGTCAAATAGTTTTGATGGACTACCTACTAATGCTGATACACAAGAAATAGACAAGCTTAAGGAAAAAAAAGGCTTATAAACCTCCCCCTATCGTCTTATATGGTATTGAGAATGTGAACAAACTTACTGAATACTTAGAGACAGTAGCCACAAGAGAAACATTTACATATAAGATTATAAACAAAAACCAAATAAGAATTATGAGTGAAGATACAGAAGTCTACAAAAAGTTAATATCAGCTATTAGAGAGAAAGGTCTTATTGGCCATACCTTTAATAGAAAAGACAAAAGAAACTGTAGACTTGTTGTTAAGAACCTACACCACACAACACCACATCAAGATATCAAAGCTGCATTTGAAGAAACAGGGAACCTTGTGATTGGGGAAATCATCAATGCCAGATATGGACCAAACAAAAAGCCTACTACAACATTCTTTGTAAATCTCCAATCAGGACCTAATAACAAAGCTGCTAAGCAAATAAGATATATCTACCACCAAGCTGTCACTATAGAAGACCCAAAAAAAAGGAACACCATTGTCCAATGTCAAAGATGTCAACAGTATGGACACACCAAAAATTACTGTATGAGGCCAGCTCGCTGTCTTAAATGTGCAGAATCACATTTGACCAAAAACTGTCCAAAGGTAGATCGCTCCACTCCAGCTACATGTGCTCTCTGTCATGGCCCTCATCCTTCAAACTATAAAGGCTGTGAGGTTTATATAGAGATTCTGGCTAGAAAAACACAAAAGCGTACCTCTCTAAGAGAGGAAAGAAATCCATCTCAACTTCCCATCTTTGAACATGGTAAACAAAAAGAACTGAACACGAACCATAGCCACAGAAATATTCAAACTAGGAAACAATACAGTGAAGCACTTAAAAATAAACTGCCAGACCAATCTTCCAAATCTGAAACTGAGCTAGAAACCCATCAACAAATATCTTACACAGGAATAGAGGAAATATTCATCAAACAATCCCAAAAAATAGATATTATCTTGCAACAAATGAGTAGCATGTTGGCGCTCTTGACAACTCTGGTCAATAAATTGTCATCGAACTAAATAAACTAAAAATAGCCACTTGGAACACAAACGGCTTGACTCCCAACAAAACTGAGGTTGAAACTCTATTAAAAATCCATGACTTAGATATTCTACTTGTATCTGAGACTCACTTCACTAACAGGAGTCTTATAAACATAAGAAATTATAATATATACATGACAAACCATCCAGATGGCACTGCACACGGTGGAACAGCTCTCTTAATTAGATCCTCAATTGAACATTATGAGCTACCTCAGTTCCAAACAGACCATATCCAAGCTACCACGATAAATATCTCGGATAGAAATGGCAATTTCAATGTCTCATCTGTATATTGTCCTCCAAAGCACAGAATCACAGAGGAAAACTTCAGTGCTTACATCAAAAGTCTAGGCCCTCGTTTCATAGCCGGTGGAGACTGGAACTCGAAGCATCTGCACTGGGGCTCTAGACTAATTACTACACGAGGCAGGGAACTTAAAAAGTGTGTTGATAGGCACCATCTTACAACAATTGCAACGCCCGAGCCTACCCACTGGCCGACCGACCCAAGTAAATTGCCAGATGTCTTGGATTTCTTCTTAATGAAGGGACTCTCTAGACTATTCTACCAAATTGACTCTTGCCTAGATGGATCCTCAAACCACATTCCTGTTATACTTACAATCAGTGCCAATGTCTTGAAGAATCAGAGTAAACCAAGGCTATATAATAATAAGACAAACTGGAATCTATTTCGATCTCTGGTTGAGGACTCCTTGGAGTTACAGATCTCTCTAAAAAATGAGGATGAAATTGATAATGCAGTCTTAGAGCTTACAGTTGCAGTCCAGAAAGCTTGTTGGAATAGTACAGAGGAGATTAAAACTAAGAATGTAAGACAGACTTGTGTACCACACAAAATTAAAGAAATAATCGTGGAGAAAAGGAGGCTACGCAGAGTATGGCACTCGAGCCGGCATCCCCATGACAAAAGGACATACAATAATTATAGTAAAATTCTGAAACAAACAATAAAAGAAATGGAAAATGCCATAGTTGAGTCAAACCTGTTGTCGCTAACTGCTGCTGCAAACACAGACTACTCCCTCTGGAAGGCATGCAAAAGTAGGAACCAGCCAATAAACCCAAAGCCACCTATACGACTAGAAGGAAACAAGTGGGCCAGAACTAAACAGGAAAAGTCAATAGCCTTTGCTGATCACCTTGCCAAGATATTTGTTCCTAACGAAGCTACTACTGGCCTTAATGAAGTTGACTTAGACCAGATCCTTCAGCAAGACTTCCAACTTGATCTTCCTATAAAAGTAGTCACACCAGGAGAAGTCACAAGAACCATCAGCAAACTAGGTAATAAGAAAGCACCAGGATTTGACCTCATAGACAAAAAGGTCCTGTCAGAGTTTCCACGTAAAGCAATAGTATATCTGACTACTCTCTTTAATTGTATTATCAGAACATCTTGCTTCCCTTCACTATGGAAAGTCTCACAAGTAATCATGGTCCATAAACCTGGAAAGCCCGCACATGAACTATCATCCTACAGGCCAATAAGCTTACTTCCCATAATGTCTAAGGTTTTAGAAAAGATATTACTTCGACGACTCTCACATGCTATGTATGAAAACTCTGTAACCCCAGACCACCAATTTGGGTTCAGACCTGAGCATGGCACCACTGAACAGATACACAGAGTGTGCAAACATATCAGTAATAGCTTAGAGAAGAAAGAATATTGCTCTTCGGCGTTCCTCGATGTTCAAATGGCCTTTGACCGAGTTTGGCATAAGGGATTACTTTATAAAATTAAGCTACTGCTACCTCATAGCTTCTACCAAATATTTGAATCATATCTCAACAATAGGATATTCCAAGTTAGAGAAGATGACTGCTCATCAGGTTTTCATGAGATACTTGCTGGTGTGCCACAAGGCTCCGTACTCGGCCCAGTTTTGTATACCATATACACTTCTGATCTGCCACTAACACCTGGAGTTACAATCGCTACCTATGCAGATGACACGGCGATATTAGCCTCTTGTACAAACCCTGCAGGTGCTACTGCGAAACTTCAGCAAAGCCTCAATGAAATAAGCAACTGGTTCGATAAATGGCGTATTAAAGTGAGTGCTAATAAATCAGTGCAAGCCACCTTCACCCTGCGTAGAGAAACATGTCCTCCTGTTAACCTTAGTGGTAGAGAGTTACCTCAGTGTGATACAGTCAAATACCTTGGGCTACACTTGGATCGCCGGTTGACATGGCATATAGAAACAAAACGTAAAGAGGTCAATCTCAAATACAAGGGCCTGTACTGGCTTCTCGGAAGAAACTCAAAGCTGTCACTTGACAACAAGCTCTTAATCTACAAGGCTGTTATAAAACCAATCTGGACCTATGGGATTCAGTTGTGGGGAGCCTGCTGCGAATCCAACATAAACAAAATTCAAAGGACACAAAACTATATCCTTAAGCAAATAAGCAATGCTCCCTGGTTCATTAGAAACAGTGAAGTACACAATTACCTGAACATGCCAAAAGTAAAGGACGAAATTAAGGCACTTGCAAATAAATACAAGACAAGACTTATAAACCATCCTAATCAGTTGGCTGTGCAGCTCACATTGCCTGACTGTGTGAATCGCCTGAAACGGCGCAGAACCCTGGATCTCGGCGGCGCTGAATGAGCCAATATATTAATATGGAAGATATTCCTATTGGGGAATATCTCCTCATGCACGATAATCATTCAACTCATCTGCTCATAGTCGGAAGGACTGATCGCATGATATGAAAAAAAAAAAAAAAAAAAAAAAAAAAAAAAAAAAGTTGATAATATGCAAAATAACCAATGATTGTTCGGAGGCGACACATAACGTTAAAACTTTGATTGTGCATATCTCAATAACTATCTATAAAATAGAAATCACCTCTTTCACCCGCTGCTCCCACCCCCTCAACCTTTATATCAAGATGGGAATTGCAAATGCAGCCTATCACTTTTTTTTTGAACTACCTACTCTATTGCCCTTGTAAGGCCTTCACAGCTTCACCAGACTAGAACACTGCTTGCTCTTTTATTCCGGTTTGGTTAAGTTATGATACACTGGGAAAAAGATAACGCAAGCCGGCTGCGGATGCGGTCAGCGAGCGCGGTGCATTTAACACACAAGTACCCATACATATTCTTATATTATACTAGTAGGCCCGGCGAATGTTGTCCCGTCCTGTTAAAGAAACCGTGACACATTATATACCTAAATCTTTCTCATAATTCACTTTATCTACTGGCGAAAACCACATGAAAATCAGTTCAGTAGTTTTTAAGTTTATCGCAAGCAAAACACTTGGCAGAGGACTTTGTTTTATAATAGTTAGTCATATATTATATTGTCATATTCACATGTAGAAATTTTATGTGCTACATTGTTACCTTTTTTAAATCTCATATTGGTGCCAATATTATATGTAAAGGAAGTTGTAAGCAGTGTCACATATGGGAATATGAGTTTATTTATCAGTTAAGTTCATTGTATTACTGTATTTATTGTTATTTTTATATTTACCTACTACTTTTTATTATTGACTAGTTATGCCTGCAAAAAGGGAATTTAGTAAAAGCTTGACCACCTAAATAAATATCTACAATAAAAGATATAATAACAAATCTATCTATGATAATAATAATGTATTAACTTACATAAATATCACTGTGTAATATTAGTTCATTAAGAGGAGAAAGTATTTCTTGAATAACTTCTTCTGATAAAGGTGACTCCTCGCACATGACTTTAATCGCCCAAGCCACATCCAACAGAATAGAAGTGGATTTGTTCGGCTTTATAAGACTGAGCAACGGTTTCACAATTCCCTGGTCAATCACAAAGTCTCTTAGAACTGGTCTCTGGTAAATGATGTCGCCTAAAGCACCAACAGCTTTGCAACAAATATTTTCATGTGGAGACTCAAGTAGTTGTATGAGGTCTGGGACTGCACCAGCATCTACTAATTTATTAGCCCGGTCTGAATGTGCAGGACAACAAGCTATGTCTGCTAAGATACATACAGTTTCAAATTGAAGTGTTGGGTTGTCAGCTCTAGACAGGTTTTGAATGAGTATTGGAAGGAAGCCTGCAGATATTCAAATTCAAATTCAAATTCAAATTCAAAACACTTTATTCAATTTAGGCCCTAAGAAGGCACTCATGAACGTCAAAACTACCACCGGTTCGGAAAACAACCCAGTCATCGAGAAGAACCGGCAAGAAACTCGATCTGGTTTATCTTTTTAACAAATATATATAATATTTAGAATAATAATATATTCTATATAAAAGTAAATTTCACAAACGTTTTTAATGGATGCACAGAGATGAGTCAATTCCAGACATCACCATCATTCACATATTGATCCACTCTATAATAGCCTTTTGACACCAAAACCCGCTTGACATGGCGCTTAAATTCACAATCCGGCAAATCAGTAATATCCTTTGGGACTTTGTTGTAAAATCTAACACTATTTCCCAAAAAACTGTTACTGGTTTTACTAAGTCTAAAACGTGGGACAACCAGTTTGTCACAGTTTCTAGTATTTAGATTGTGCCGGTATTTTACGAAATCTAGCTTTTCTAGGTTCTTACGGACATACATTAAATTGTCAAGAATGTATTGGGAGGGCAGAGTTAAGATACCGTACTCCTTGAACTTGGTCTTTAAGGATTCGCGAGGTCTCATATTGTAGATTGCTCGAACTGCTCGTTTTTGTAATAAAAATATGGTGTCTACCTCAGCTGCTGTCCCCCACAACATATTATTCTATTAATCTGACTATTCTTGCCGTCAGAGATGAACTTCTTGCATTTATGAACTGCTGCTAACTGCACTACTGGGTCATCTGCATTGGCAATATTCGCCAGCATTTTGCTCAGATCAATTGACGCGACTCTATTCTGAATTATATTATAATCTCTCGAACATATCAACGAATCCTTTTGCTGAGTCTGACACGTCTCAACCTTTTTATCATTTCTAAGTTTATTTCTCCATCCGCGCTTTTCCTAAAATATACATTATCAATTTTAACTTATTTATAATTACTTGCAATTATTCGTCAATGCTTTCGACATACGGTGTAAACAAAATTATACTAAATAAAAACTAAATCAAATCCACATTGAAACGAAAGGTTCGTTAATATTTTGAGTAAAAATCTGTTACATAAAATATCATTGGTTCGTTATACTTACATGGTCGTTTTTACCTGCATGGCTATTAAACTCGTGTATGCGATTTATAGCTTGATCAGACGTCATTTTAATATTTTGTTTAGTATCACCATTCAATATTTACTACCTTGTAATCACATACAAAACATAAAAAACAGGACAGACAAATCAAAATAAACAGGTGGTAAGGAATTCAAATGCGTACCTATAATAAACACCTCGTTAAAACTTTTTATTTTATTCACGAGATACTGGATATAAGTCTTTTAAGTCAAACTGGATGTAGAGGTGTTTGTTGAGCCATCTTATTACAGAAAAACAAAAAGCTGTGTTTTCTTTACCACAACTACAAAAAAAAAATATTAAAAATATAACTTCATTTGAAGTACATTTATTTGATTTGATTTGAATCATAAGGTGAAATTATTATGTTCCTGAATGAATCTCAAATAAGGTCAAATTTATGTGTTGTTTAAATTAAATTACAACAGGGCCCACAATTATAAAGTACATATTATGACGAACAAATTTTAATACTATAAAAAAAGATAAAACCTAAATATAATAACTTAGTTGGTTCCAAAAATCGTTTTTTATCTGATTCATTGCATTGACATTCTAACATTCATTCTATATGCGTCGTTTTATTTTTTCTTGCAAATATGTGTTCTAGTTTAGTCCAAACGTATTTCCAGTTAAGGCGCCGCCGCACTTCACATGTTTTTCCGAAAAGTTACCTATTTTGATTGGTTACGCGTCCATTAATATATATTCGCCTTTCAGAATCACGCAGGTCAAAATATGTAGTCAAGAGGTGCCAGCGTACGCGAGCTGAACAAAGAAACTGATCTTGCAAAGTGCGACGCACAAATCTAACAGTAATATTTCTGGAACGATCGGGTGCGTTTATGCCGAATTAATGCAACACATTTCGCTGAGACGATATCATTCTCGCTTATTTTCTAATCCAGCTTCAGAGATATTAGATTAGTAAGGTGATATGTACTTTCGTCTCTTTTTTTCAAGTAAACCAGCAATCTCAACATCATTTCAGATTAATACTTGATTGCATTAAGTTGTTGCTTTAATTCAGCGATTGTACGAGTATCTTCTCTGTGTGTCTTTTGTCTGAGTCCTGGAATTTTGGATACTTATTCTCCAGCACTTCAACTTTCGTTTCCAATATATTAATACATTTATTACAATGGTCAGTATGCACGATTTCTATGGAGTCAATCTTTTGTGTTATGCTGCTAATTTGCTATTGGCATAATGTAAGATTCGTCGGCGGCGTGATCTGTGGTTACGCGGGCGTGGGCGTGAACACGCTCTGTTTGGAGAGATAGGCTGGTACTGATCGTTCACTGCCGTTATTTCATCGGGAGGGTCGGTAAAAATATGTCGTGGCACACTTTGGTCTTCTCGAACTGACTACGCTATTGACCTAGCAAGGTCTTAACAGCTTCACCGGACTACGGTACACTTTGGTGCAACGTATACTCTACTCTACTACTACTCTACTCGTAACTCTGTTGTA
This sequence comes from Antheraea yamamai, assembly GCA_036509395.1. Classification (NCBI taxonomy): domain Eukaryota; kingdom Metazoa; phylum Arthropoda; class Insecta; order Lepidoptera; family Saturniidae; genus Antheraea; species Antheraea yamamai. Next base: position 11,451,451 of record AP028425.1, read on the forward strand.
TTCAAAAATCTACCACAACCGCCACACCTTTATTTACCCATGGTAGATTCTTTTATGTAGTATTAATTATATCAATAACAAAGTGACAGTAAAAAAAACTGAGTTGTGTTTGCTACCAATCACCCGAAAATCACTGTGTAGAAATAAACAATATGGACGGTGTTACTCTTAATATTATAAGTGTTAATTTTGCATTTGTTGTTTCGAATTAAGATTTAAATCTCAAAATGGTGGATACTATGTTTTTACATTTTTTTTTTCAGTCCTACATAAAAGAATAAACCAATAGATATACATATTGTAAATTTTATGACTTAGAAAACAATGTTTTACATAAAAATTGCAATTTTATATTAAATCTTTTTATATAATTCAAATTGTTCAAGGTTTGTAATAAGTCCAGTAATTTTTAAAAACTTATGTTGCCAAACTGTTTATTGGCCCGTGCTTAATAACATCTATATCTGTTTGTATGGAGCTTATCGATATTTAAAAAATATCAACATTGGAGTTTATTTAACAAAAAGGTGTGTGTGCGATTCACACACAATAGAAGTAAAACTTCAGTAAATCGACAAAAGAATGAGATGAATATATATAACAAGGGCAGGATAATTACAAAGTTTATTTGTTTAAAAATGAATTTATTATTTAGCACAACAAGATATAAAAATACTCACAAACACTGTTAAATAATAACACACAACGCTGACTTCTTACTAAAAAGCTGTAATACGCATCCGCATACAGTGTACAGTAGTATTAGCTCACGTACTTTTCACATATACCAACACACGTTAAATGCTCAAATACAAGCAAGTATTAAACAGTTGCAATATACATACACACTGACATTTGCTCTCTCGCTCTGGCTCACTAATTTTTGTATTTGTGTCTCTTACCTGTCATTTTTTCCGTTGCATTCGGTTTGAAATCACAACGATTCTAAAGAAGTTTCACTTTAAAAATCGATATGTCGTCTATATTAAAAAAAACAATTGTGATTCAGCTTAACTTTGATGTATAGTTTTTAATACGGTATATTTGTTAGCCAATTTATACTATACATGTTTTAAAATGATACATTACAGTTCTAAGGGTCACTTGCACAAACGTTATTGAATCATATTGATCTTAACTTTCATCAATATTGTGTTATCTAAATAAGATTTAATGTTTGGATTCTGAGATGACATCTGACAGAGGAGAGTGGAAAAGAAACACATTGTGGGACAATGAAATCCTTGAAATTACAATGCCCTACCTTAAAATACCAAAAAACTAAGATAAACTATTATAATTAAATTGTTTGTTCATAGTTAGAAATTAAATAAAAATGTAGCAATAGCTATATAAACATTTCCGAATACACCACAGTTTGTGACATTCGAGGGCAGATCAATTATGATCATTTTTTTAACTTCCGCACTACCTGTAACCAATGCTGCCCTACCTTAAATTTGACTCTAGGTACAGCCCTGCTGCCATGTCTGTATGTCTATCTGTACACCATAAGCTTAAAAAATACTGAACGGATTTTCTTGCGGCTTTCACCAGTAGATAAAGTGATTCATGAGGAAGGTATAACGTCCGCCGGGCCCGCTACTTCTTAATACAATTGTGTATATTTATTTTTTTCAAACTGGCTACGCTATTGAACTAGTAAGGTCTTAACAGCTTCACCGTATTATTATTGTATATAATTGTAGATAACACATACATTTGAGCTCATTTGAGATTCCTTCAGGAACACAATAAGAATGTAACCTAATTAAAATGTCATAATTTAACTGGAAAATTTCTAAAACTTAAAATACAGTTTTTTTCAATCTTTTTTTTTTGAAGTGGTGGTTAAGGAAACACAACTTTTTATTTTTCAGTCGTACGATGGTTCACCAGACACTTATATAGTAATTTGACTTAAAAGACTTGTATCCAGTCTTACATGATAAAATAAAATGTTTTAACGTCGTGTTATGTATTTGAATTTTTCCCTTTTTATTTTAATTAAGTTCCGTTCGTTGTATTTTATATGTAATTACAAGGCAGTAAGTGTTTTGCGGTGATACTAAACACAAAAGTATAATGGCGTCTGATCAAGCGATAAATCGCATTCACGAGTTTAATGGTCATGCAGGTAAAAGTGACCGTGTAAGTATAACGAACCGTTCGTTTCAATTAGTAATTTATTTGGTAAAAAAAAAGTGTAATTTTGTTTACACCTTATATCGAAACTATTGGCGAACAATTGCGAATAATCATAAATAAGGTACTTACGTATTAAATTTACGAGCGAAGTATGTTGCCGTTAATATCTAAGTACCATTATGTATATTAGCAACTTCATGACTTTTAAAACAAAATAGTTTAGTCTCAGTTTGGTTTAGTTAGACTTGCGTAAAAAGATATTGCGAGCCGGCCGCGGCGGTGGTAGTTGAGCGCCGTGCATTAAATACGTGAGTACTATAAATCATTTTAAATTGACAATGTATATTTTAGAAAATATACAGAACGAAAAATAAAATCCCACCTCAACGTAGAAATGATAAGATGGTTGAGACTTTTCAGATTCAGCAAAAGGAGTACATATGTTTGAGAGATAAATATATCGTTAAGAAAAAAGTCTTGTCCACTGACCTGAATGAACTGCTGAGGAATATTGCAAACGCAGGTGATCCAGTAGTGCAGTTAGCAGCAGTCAAACAATGCAAGAAATTCATCTCCGACGACAAGAACAATCCAATAGATAAAATAATATCTGTGGGCTTCCTTCCAATACTCATTCAGAACCTGTCTAGAGCTGACAACCCAACACTTCAATTTAAAACTGTATGTGTCTTAGCAGATATAGCTTGTTGTCCCCCAGATTCAGATCATGCTAATAAATTAGTAGAGGCTGGTGCAGTCCCAGATCTCATACAACTGCTTGAGTGTCCACATGAAAATGTATGTCGAAAAGCTATTTCTGCTTTAGGCGACATTATTGGCCACGGACCAGTTCTAAGAGACTATGTGATTGAACAGGGAATTGTCAACCCATTGCTCGGTCTTATAAAGCCCAATAAATCTACTTCTCTTCTGATGGATGTGGCTTGGGCATTTAACATGTGTGAGGGGGCATCTTTTTCAGATGAAGTTATTCAAGAAATACTTTCTCGTCTTAATGAACTAATACTACACGGTGATACTTATGTAAGTCAATATATTTTTATTTTCACTTAAATTTATTATTATATATTTTTATTTAGTTATTTATTTGGCTATCGAGGCCCATCTCCCCTCCTTCTTCCACCCTAAGGGTGTAAGCTCCCCCCCCCCCCCCCCCAAACAGGCTGGCAACGCACTTGCGACTCCCCGACTCCCCTGGTGTTGCAAGTTTCTATGGACGGCCCTATTCTGTATAATTGACAATGTACTTCAAAATTTCACGATAATTATACACTGGCTAGCTTAATGTGATAAGGCATTTTCCTATAGCTAACCAGTGGCATTGTAAACTATATATAACTAGCAAGCATGATGGACATTGTCCTGCCTTGATAATAAAAAAAATAATCTGAAATTCAACTGCAGCGCCACTTAACGTGTCCAATTGTGAATCTAAACCGTTCTCGGATATACTGGAACACGCACACACAATTTCATCAAAATCGGTATTAAAAACTAATACTATACAAAATATTAAAAACTGCTTAGACAGATATAAAGGTTTATATCATGATTTATTTTTAAGCAAGATTTCAAGAAGTCAGCTCATTCATTGTTTACAATTCACCATTATATTTAATAATAGTAATTTTGAAGATGGAAGGGGTATTTCTAACAAGAAATAAAGGTATTACTTATTGACAATATGGGCATATTATATCATTGTAATAACATCTGTAAGCCATTGTATCATTAGTTGCTTATAGAGTGTAAGTGTGCACTGAGGTAGTTATATGGTGGGTTATGGTTCCAAATATGTTGCTGATGATAAACTTCATTTGACACACTTAGTATTTATATATCTAATATATATGTTACATGTTACTGTAAGTGGCATGCTTGTCATACTTATTTTGTATTTCTTTTTTGCATTTCTATAGCCGCACAGGGTCTCACAATTTTATATTTCTTTAATACAACTTAAAAATATGGGTGCGGAGCTGGCGGTACAGCTAGTGAACAATAAAAACATAAGCAAAAATATTACAATAATAAAATTAACTTAACTGATATGTAAACTCATTCCCATTGGTAGTATTAGGATTACAAGTCACATTTGATTTCTAAATATTTTTCAATATGTACAAAAATTGGCAGCAATATTAGAGATTTCAAAAAGGTTACAGTGTAGCAGATAAAATATCTACACACGAATCTATACTAATATATAAAGCTGAAGAGTTTGTTTGTTTGTTTGGTTGAACGCTATGATCTTAGGAACTACCAGTCCGATTTGAGAAGATCCTTCGGTTTTAGATAGCTCATGTATCGAGGAAGGCTTTAGGCTATATATCATCACGCTAAGACTAATAGAAGCAGAGCACCAATGAAAAATGTTTCAAAATCGGGCACTTTTTTCCTTTCGAGAGATTTCGTTAGCGTTAGTATTATATACGTTGCCATGGTAACGTGGTAAGTTTCTATTGCAAACATTTTCAAAGTTTATTTTGTTTTCCTATTCAAAAAGTTTATACTACTTTAATTTCCAATTTTTTATTTGTTCTCTATTACGTATTATAAAAATAAAGTTTGTGTTTGTACAATTAAAATAACAACTTTTTCATGAATATATATGGCTGCAAAAGACCAAAAATATTTTTTTAATACTTTTTTCCATATTTTTAGATTATTATATTTTGTCTGTTTGTTTGTTTGTTCTGGGTAATCTCCAAAACGGCTGGACCTATTTTATCGGGAATTTTACTTATTACTGCCAGATAGCCGAAATTATAGCGGTTGACATATTCTATTTAATTTGTCCGCGGCTTCGTCCGCATTGCTATTTCCAAAATGGTTGAACCGATTTTCACGGGGTACTCACTGGTAGATAGCAGACCTTATAAAAAGTCATTTAGGTTTTTTATTCGCCTTCGACCGCAGTGGAATATCCGTAATGCTTGAACTGATTTTCACGGGACTTTCACTGGCAGATAACTCACTTTATAAGAAGTAACTTAGACTATTTTATTTTGTTACTCAAGACTTTGTCCGCAATATCCTACTATCTCCTAATTGGTTGGACCGACTTTCACGGGGCTTTTACGGGCAGATAACTACCTAAACCTTCCCCATGAATCATTATTCTATCTACTGGTGAAAACGGCATGAAAATGGCAGTTTTTGACTTTCTTTTTTATCGACTTCGAAAAAGGACGAGGCTACTATGTTCGGTTGTATGTATTTTTTTTCATGTATGTTAATCGATATTTTCGTCAATTGTGAATCGATTTTAATGATTCTTTTTTTTATTTGAATTGGTACTCTATGTAGTGATTAACTGTTACCTGTGCATTCGTCCGTGTGAAATAGATCAAAAATATATTAAACCGCGTGAGACGTGTGCCTTACTGGACTCCAAGAATAAATTGAAAGTCATATATTAGTATGTAATGTGAATTATATCACCTTTTTGGTCAATTTGGCGGCCATATTGTTTTATTTACCGCGTTTGCTTCTACATAACTCAGTGATTATAACAACGTATAAGAATAACTTAACTATATCAACAATACGGGCATATTATATCTATATAATAAAAGATTTAAGATATATTGTTCGATAATGTATAGCTTATAATTTTCATTACTTTCTTATGTAGTGTTAGTGAGCACTGAGTTTGGTATATAGTAGGTTGAAGTTCCAGTTATGTTGCTGATGATAAATCCCATCCCATTCGATATACTATTAGTATTCATATATCTAATGTACACGTTACATGTTACAGTAGATGACCTTCGTATCGTAGTTACAATTTTTTTTGAAAAAGCGTTTCTGTAATGTACACACCCATTCACAATTTTACATTTCTTTAATGCCTTTTTAAAAATCGCGTGCGGAGCCGCGGGTAACAGCTAGTCTAATATAAAAATCTCGTGTCACGGTGTTTGTGTTTGAACTCCTCTGAAACGGCTCGACCGATTTTTATGAAATTTTAAATTGTATATTTGATAGGTATGAGAGTAGGTCTTAAAGTATGTTTTATACCTCTGGGTGATTAGGGTGTCCATATCCCGATTTTTTTACTCTTTATTTTTTTTATTTGCCTTCAAAAATACCTATAACCTCAAATTTTCACTTTCCTAACCCCACCCTCTCATTTTTTATTAGCGAATTTAGTATTTTATCTATGGACAATATCCTAACGGTCGTTCGTATTTCGAACAAAACGAAATTATTGAGTTTGCTGAATAACAGATGGCGCCACGTCCCCCTCATCGAAATTTCTTCCACACATGCGTAAGTGATTCATTAAACCAACTAGGTATGTGTTTGAATGAGTCCCTGAATTGTTTGGTTTTACAGTTGGAAATGGTGGCAGTCCCTGTAATCCGGTTCTAGGTTCTTCAAGATTTTTCGAGTTTGGAAATACAATTGGAACTGTATGTAACCGATTTCACGCCCACGAAGTATCGCGTGTCTGCTAGTAACACTATAATATATCACTAGATATTATAAAATACAGTCCTCTGCTATATCTGTCACGATAAACTCAAAAACTATTGAACAGATTTTCATGTGGTTTTTACCAGTAGATAACAGAGAGAAGTGGCTTATGAGGATGGTTGATGTATATTGGTGACACCGTAGCGTTGTCGACGTCACCGTAGGGGCGGTGCGTGCGGTTTCTATGCTAAATTTAAGTGGACTGTATTTGCGGGGGTGCTATATTTGATATTCAACTATTGCGATCAGCTACGAAGAGGGAGACAAGGGTAGGAAGGAAACTTGGCACATACCTCGCGGCGCTGCAGTTTCCACGTGGCTAGCCGGCTAGGTGATTCTCGTTTCTCTCCACTGAGTTCTCTCCCACACAACACTTATTGTTTATAATATATGTCGGCACGTATGTAGCGATGCGTTTATTTCTCACTCGACCATGCGAAAACTCAAAATGTTAGCATGCGGCGCGGACACAACAACACTGTGATGCGGCGCGGACAACACTGACGATAGCAGTCGAACTAGTAGCAACAGTAGCGGCCGCGTCCATCACGCGCGGCGCGGGCAACAATACTGGTAGCAATAGAACAATGATAATGGCGGCCGCGCGCCCGACGCGCGCGGCACGGGCAACAACACCAGCAGTAGCAGTCTAACTGGCGGCGCGGACGTCGCGCTACCTTATATAAGCATGTGCCATAGTACAGGGAAGCGGGGGCTGGTGGCGTAATCTGATCGCAATTAATTGGTCGGGCTTCAAAGTGGCGTGATTTAATCCATAATGCGGGAATTTCAAATATACATAAAGCGGCGCAACCATATATAACTTTTCAAGGGCCCGCTAGTATAATATAACAATATGTATGTATAATTTGTTTTATCTATTTTTGTGGCTACAAATCTGACATTTTAAATTTCAGATCATACAACAAATTTTAAGGGTGATTATCTATCTAACAGTAGGTAGCGACAATCATATCCAGACAGTCACTGAGTCTGGAATAGTTCCAAAATTAATACCTCTACTTTCTCATAAGGAAGTCGATTTACAAATTCTTGCTTTGGAAGCTATTATTGAAATAGTCAAAGGTACTGATGAACAGTGTCAGTATGTGTTAAACTACTATGGGTTATCATACTTTCCGGATTTATTATGCTCTCAGGTGGGTTAAAATTGTAGTCTATTCTTTGGAAGCTGCCACAATGATGTGAAATATGATTAAAAATTCCTCTGACTTTAAGTGATAATTTACATTTTACAAATGGAGAGATACATTTTATATATCTTCTATACATGTATACATATAATAAGAATGTAAATCTAACACGTTTGTACTCTTTCGAAGTCTTCTGTCTAGGAATTAGTAATAGTATACATTTCAAATATTTTTAGAAATGTCTGTCTGTATGTCTGTTTATATGAACACGCATCACTTCTAAATTAATGGGTTCACAATAACCTACCTAAAAATATACTAACTACAATACTAACTACAATATGCTACCTAATAATATATTTGAAGTCAATGCCAGCCTAAATTCATATCATCTGCATACAAAATTTTGGTCCACTATCATGTCCCATGATGTATATCTGTATAGTATACATATTTTATTACCTGCAACAAATTTGAAATGTAGGTTGGCATCGACTTCAAATATATTATGAGGTAGCGCGAATATCAATATTGTTTATTTAACTGGGTAATTTAATAATTCAGTTATTTTTCGCTTTTTAGTGCCTTATTAGTTTTTCAAATCGAAGGTGGTTTATTTTTTTTGTAAAAAAAAAAAAAATATTTCTACATTTTTAGTGTCCATAAATATAACTAGTTTCTAATGGGTATCATAAATCGCTTCCATTTTCATGAAAATACGTAGAGACGAAGTGGGTGAAAATCAAATAAACCATATTACACCCTCTTAGGGGTTGAATATTTGGGGTGCGATGTCAGGAACCTCCACGTGGTGCACTCCGGGCAACGTCGACCGCTTCTCGGTCGGCGGCTGATACCTGACGAGGCGTACGCTTGCTACACGGTCTGATCCCGCCTCTTCTGATGACCCCTGCTATGTACCTGGACTCCGACTTCTTCCTCTCACGATGACCCCTGCTTTGTTTTATGGACCTCGATCTCTTCTTCCACTTCTGACCCTAGCTCTTTCCCCCGGATTCTGATGTTAGCAAACATGGAAAAAGCAAAGTTTGAAAAAGAACTACCCCAGGAGGGTACCGGCACCTCCGGCGCCGGAGAATCCCTCCCTGGGCCCTCGGGCCCAGGCTGCCCTACGTTTTCTGGGGGGGGCAAAATTTTGCGAGATTCCCCACTTACGACGACCTTGGCACGAACAACGGCTCCCGATTTAGCAAGCGATCGGAATATGGCGAATACTGGAACGACGACCTTGGCATGTGTACGGACATCCGATGAAGATAGTATGATGGATTTGGTAAACCTTAAAAACATACTACCCCAGGAGGGTACCTGCACCTTTGGCGCAGGAGAATCCCTCCCCGGGCCCTCGGGCCCGGGCTGCCCCTCGTTGTCTGGGGGGGGCAAAGTTTTACCAGTTGTCGTGCTAGAGCGAGCGGCGTCAGTGGACCGCTTGTCGCTATGTAGTACGCACACTGGCACCTCGATGGTGTCGGTTGAATCCCTCGGAGGAAAGGAGTCTCCTTACAGTAGCAAATTCTTCCAGAGGATGAAAGACACAGAGATGGAGGTTTGCCTCTCTGTGGACTCCGCCTCCGATGCAGAATCCTCGGCAGTGACAGAGAAGCCGCGTCCCATATTTCCCAAGGTTCCGAAGAAGCAGAAACCACGACCTGCAACAACCGGGGACCACATTCGATTGGTGGCGGACCAAGCCGAAGTGATCCGTTTAAGGAAAGAGGAACTCTACCTCAAGGCGGAGGAGGAGATACAGGGCTAGGTTAGAGCGAGCTACGAAGAAGTTAAGCACTCCACGTTCGAAGCAGCAGCTCGCTCTCGACCTTACTAAACGGATAATGAGTGATGTAGATACTATCCTCAGGGTATCCGAAAAGTCGAAACGACTCAAGGGCCCCTTTCAGGGGGCTCTAAACGAGGCAGCTGCGTCAATTGCTGACGCTGCTAAAATCCTAGTGAAACGCTCGGCTTCGGAGGAGCTCACTAAAATACAGGAGGCATACGAAGATTTGTTGGCTAGGGAAAAGAGGCAAGCTGCAGAAATATCGGAACTGCGTAAGGAGATCGCAGAACTAAAATCTAATCTCCAAAAGACCAGATCTCTGGAGCCTGCTACGATTGCCGGACCCACGCCTGGTCCCGTGCCCGTAGACGTACCCGAAACTTCTCAGGCGCGGAAAAAGCGAAAGACGAGGGAAGAGTTTCCACCGCTGCTGCAGTCGCAGTATGCAGATAGGGTAGCGTTGCCTGCCTCAGCGGTAACAGAGCAGCAACTGGAGCAGGCAATGCAAACTATGTTGCACACGATCGGCAATATCATGAATGCCCGTATAAACGCTATCCAGGAGAGGCTCCTCCCAGAGAAGAGGATGCGGCCTTCGCTAGCGGCTGACAGGAAAGCGGATCAGACTGTGGCTGAGGTGGAAGGCGCGCCGAAGGCTGGGCCGTCCAAAGGTGCCTCTTGTCAGAGAGCGAAGGGGAAAAAGGGAGGGAAAGGTGGCCAAAAGTCATCTGACGAAGCACCCGCCCCAGCTTATACCTCCGTGGTAGCGGCAACAAGGCGGCCATCTGCGCCCAAACCCGCTGAAGCAGAGTGGGTACTCGTCGGAAAGAATGGGAAGCCAGTACCACAGAAAAAGAAGAAGAAGGATAAGAAGAGCGCAGCCTCCAAAAAGGAGAAAACCCGCAAGCTTCGCCCCCCGAAAACCACTGCAGTTGCAGTTACATTGCAGCAGGGGGCGCAAGAAAAGGGTATCTCCTATTTGGAGGTTCTGAAAAAGATAAAATCGGACGTAAACGTGGCCGATATCGGTATTACTGGTATCAGTTGGCGTAAGGCGGCAACCGGGGCGTACTTATTTGAAATCCTTGGTGCTACCAGCAGTGACAAAGCCGATGCCTTGGCAGCGAAAATTAAAGAAGCAGTGCCGGCTGACGTAGTTAAGGTCTCCAGGCCAACGAGGTGCGCGGATATGCGTATCTTGGGCCTGGATGAGTCCGTTACACCAGGCGAAATAGTGGCTGCCGTCGCTGAGGTTGCCGGATGTCCACCAGGCCAAGTTAAAACAAACGGAGTCCGCCCCGGTCTTAGGGGCCTGTGGACGTCAATTGTCTCGTGCCCGGTGGAGGCAGCCAAGAAGATCGCTGATGGGCGTCGGCTTCTTATAGGGTGGGTATCGGCGCAAGTAAAGGTCTTGCCGCCCCGGTCCCAGAGGTGCTACAGGTGCTTCAGCGAGGGGCATGTGGGGGTCAAATGCTGCTCCAAGATTGACTGCAGTCAACTGTGTTTCCGGTGCAGTCAACCGGGGCATAAAGCCAACGAGTGCAGCTCAGACCCCCACTGTGTGGTCTGTGAAACTACCAACAAGCCCTCTGGGCATCGAATGGGTAGCAAAGCCTGTGGAAAGCCAACGCAGGCTCTCAGTAGGAAGAACAAGGGTAAGAGGAGGGGTCAGAAGCCTCCTCAAACCTCGACGTCGTTGGTTGCCAATGAAGCATCAACGACGTCCCTGCTGGTAGAAATGGAGTGTCAATAATAATGGCACTCCACTTCCTTCAAGGGAATCTCAACCACTGCGCCAGGGCCCAGGACCTCATGTCTCAGAGTATGGCGCAGTGGTTGATCCACGTCGCTGTGATGGCCGAGCCGTACTTCATCCTACCCGCGGACAACTGGGTGGGAGACCTGAACGGCTCGGTGGCCTTGATTTCCCAGGTCACCGCTGGCTCCCCGCCCTTCGCTAACATCTTGAGAGGACGGGGGTACGCAGCGGCACATCACAGTGGTATTGTGTTGGTGGGGGTGTATGCACCTCCAAGTTGGAGTCTCGCCGACTTCGAGAGATTCCTCGGGGACCTAACGAGTGTCGTCGGTCACAGCCATCCCCACCCCGTCCTAGTGCTCGGGGACTTCAACGCCAAATCTACGGCTTGGGGTTCCCCGGCCACGGACGCCAGAGGTGAGAGGCTGGAAGAGTGGGTCACATCATCGGGCCTGCTCATCTTGAACGGGGGGTCCGTTAACACGTGCGTGCGACAGCAGGGCGGGTCCATAGTGGACCTCTCGTTCGCTAGCCCTGCACTAGCACGCCGTGTTCAAGACTGGAAAGTCCTGGAGGGGGTGGAGACTTTGTCGGACCACCGCTATATACGGTTCGACGTCTCCGCCCAGACCTCGGATGGACCAGCCTACAGGACTTCCGCAAGAGAGGGGCCGCGTTGGGCGTTGAAGAGCCTCGATAAAGAAGCGCTCTTGGAAGCGGCTGTCGTGCAGGCCTGGGTGGCAGGTAAATCACCGAACAGGCTTGCTGGCGTCGACTCGGAGGCGGAGGCGCTTCGGGCGTACGTGACCCGTATTTGCGATGCGGCGATGCCTCGAATCACGGGGCCGACTCCCGTCAAGCGTCAGGTGTATTGGTGGACGGCGGAAATCGCGCAGCTGCGCGTAGCGTGTGTGGCCGCCCGTCGCCAGTACACCCGGCAGAGACGCAGACGCGGCTGCTCGCAAATCGCGTCACCATTGGAGGCAGAGCTGTACGAGGGGTACAGAGCGGCCAGATTGGCACTCAAAAAAGCTATCGAGGCCGCTAAAGCTCAGGCCAGGGAGGAGCTGCTCGAGACGCTCAATCGGGATCCGTGGGGGCGCCCGTACCGTATGGTACGTAACAAATTACGTCAAGGTGGCCCCCCGGTAACTCAGAGTCTCGAGCCACAGCTTCTCCAGGAGATTCTGGCTGCTCTGTTTCCTTCTTCAAATTCAAATTCAAATTCAAAACACTTTATTCAATTTAGGCCCTAAGAAGGCACTTATGAACGTCAAAACTACCACCGGTTCGGAAAACAACCCAGTCATCGAGAAGAACCGGCAAGAAACTCGATCTGGTTTATCTTTTTAACAAATATATATAATATTTAGAATAATAATATATTCTATATAATAGTAAATTTCACAAACGTTTTTAATGGATGCACAGAGATGAGTCAATTCCAGACATCACCATCGTTCACATATTGATCCACTCTATAATAGCCTTTTGACACCAAAACCCGCTTGACATGGCGCTTAAATTCACAATCCGGCAAATCGGTAATATCCTTTGGGACTTTGTTGTAAAATCTAACACTATTTCCCAAAAAACTGTTACTGGTTTTACTAAGTCTAAAACGTGGGACAACCAGTTTGTCACAGTTTCTAGTATTTAGATTGTGCCGGTATTTTACGAGATCTAGCTTTTCTAGGTTCTTGCGGACATACATTAAATTGTCAAGAATGTATTGGAAGGGCAGAGTTAAGATACCGTACTCCTTGAACATGGTCTTTAAGGATTCGCGAGGTCTCATATTGTAGATTGCTCGAACTGCTCGTTTTTGTAATAAAAATATGGTGTCTACCTCAGCTGCTGTCCCCCACAACAGAATGCCATAAGACATTAGGCTATGGAATGAGGCGAAGTAGACTAACCTAGCAGTGGCAATATCAGTTAGCTGGCGAATCTTACGTACTGCAAATGCAGCAGAACTTAATTTGCTTGCCAATTGTTTAATTTGAGGATCCCATTGTAATTTTGAATCTAGTGTGATACCCAAAAATACAGTATTATCAACTAACCCTACAAAATTCCCTTCGATCTTAATGCTACTATCAATCTGTGGCACGTTAGGCAAAATAAATCTCATACATTTTGTTTTACCTGTATTAAGTACTAAGTTATTTAATGCAAACCAATGAGAAATTTCGTTTAAAGTATTATTTACGTGCCCAACCTCTGAATCTGTCCTTTTTACTTTAAATATAATTGAAGTATCGTCTGCAAAAAGCACCATGTCAGCACAGTTATTGACCATTAGCGGCAGATCATTTATGTATATTAAGAACAAGAACGGTCCCAGAATAGAGCCCTGTGGGACACCAATTCGCGCAAAGGATCCTGCAGAGGTTACCCCTTGTATGCTAACTTTCTGACAACGATCTTTTAAATAAGAGACTAGAAGGTCGAGAGAAGATCCACAAATACCATAATGTTTTAATTTTAGAATAAGCGTACTATGGTCAACGCAATCAAAGGCCTTAGACAGATCGCAGAACACACCAATTGGATCATGCGAATCCTCCCAGGCCCTCAATATATAACTTATAAGCGTTGCACCCGCGTCAGTAGTGGATTTCAATTTCGTGAAACCAAACTGTCGACCATCCAGAAACTTTTGCATATTGAAATAGTCTACTAATTGGTTGAGCAGCAGCAGAGCACACGCCGCCATCGATGGCTCCCCCTCCGATCACGCCCAACGCAGTCGGCAGCGACAGGGATGACGACGAGGTCCCCGAAGTGACCCGGGAAGAGATGAGGGTGGCGGTGAAACGCCTTCAAGGCAAAACCACCGCCCCAGGACCCGACGGCATTCCAGGCCGTGTATGGGTCCTGGCTCAAGAGACCCTCGAGCCTCGACTATGCAGGCTCATCACCGCATCTCTTCAGCAGGGCCGGTTTCCACGAATATGGAAAACTGGCCGTATGGTCCTGCTGAAGAAGGAGGGGCGCCCGGTGGACAGTCCGTCCGCCTACCGGCCCATAGTGCTGTTGGACGAGGCAGCCAAGCTCTGCGAGCGAATAATCGCAAGCCGCCTCGTCCGGCACTTGACAGAAGTTGGGCCGGATCTGGCGGACAACCAATTCGGTTTCCGCCAAGGGCGCTCCACGATGGACGCGGTGATGCGGGTGAAGATCCTGGCGGAGGAAGCGATTGCCCGGGGTGAGGTTGTTCTGGCGGTGTCCATCGACATCGCCAACGCGTTTAACACCTTGCCCTGGGCCACCATCGTCCAGGCACTCCGTCATCATAGAGTGCCTCGCTACCTCCGTCGCATAGTCGGGGCGTATCTGTCCGATAGGACTGTGACCTTCCCGGGTCAAGGAGGAAGGATTTGTCGGCGAGATGTTGTATCCGGTGTTCCACAGGGGTCTGTCCTGGGCCCTCTCTTGTGGAACATCGGATACGATTGGGTGTTGCGCGGTGCGCTCCTCCGAGGTGTCAGCGTCACGTGTTACGCTGACGACACGTTAGTGACGGCCCGGGGGAAGACGCACCGCGAGGCCGCAATCCTGGCCACAGCAGGAGTCGCGCAAGTCGTTGGGAGGATCCGGCGGCTAGGACTGCAGGTGGCGCTCAGTAAGACCGAGGCCCTGTTTTTTCACGGGCCCCGGAATGCGCCACCTGGAGGGTCCCAGATCGTCGTGGGAGGCGTGTCCATCGGGGTCGAGTCGAGGTTAAAATACCTCGGCCTTCTACTCGACAGCCGATGGACCTTCGAAGAACATTTCCGGCAGCTAGCCCCCCGTCTAATGGGCACAGCGGGCGCGCTTGCCCGCTTACTACCCAACTTGGGAGGAGCAAATTCCAACTGCCGGAAACTGTATCTAGGGACCGTGCGTTCCATGGCCTTGTATGGGGCCCCCGCGTGGGCGAATGGCCTGACGGCCAAGAATATCGCACAATTGCGAAAACCGCAGAGGACGTTGGCCGTTCGGGCCATTCGCGGGTACCGCACGGTTTCTTACGAAGCCGCCTCCCTGATGGCAGGATCCCCACCATGGGACCTGGAGGCGAGAGCCCACGCGTCGCTCTATAAACGATGCGTGGAGGCACTGGAGTTGGGACGTAGACTCGCGCCTCGAGAAATCGAGGCGCTGAGATCCCAGCTCTTCCAGGTCCTGGTGGTCCAGCAGTGGACCCAACGACTGCAGCGACCGAGCTACGGCGTGGCAATTGTCGAAGCCATTCGGCCCGTCCTGGCTGAATGGCTATCCAGGCGGCATGGCACCCTGAGCTTCCGGCTAACTCAGGTGCTCTCGGGGCACGGTTGCTTCGGGAGCTACCTGTGTCGTATTGGCCGGGAACCGTTGCCAGGGTGCCATCACTGTGGCTGCGCGGAAGACACCGCGCAGCACACTTTAGTCGAGTGTTCTGCCTGGGAACAGCCACGCCGCGAGCTCGTCGCGGCCGTTGGCCCGGATCTCTCGCTCTCGGCCGTCATTCGTAAGATGGTCGAGAGCGAGACCGGGTGGAGCTCCGTCGCCTCATATTGCGAGGCGGTTATGCTCGCAAAGGAGGCGGCGGAAAGGGAGAGGGAGCAGACCAGCCAGCTCCCCTCCCGCGGTCGACGATCACGGCGGCGCAGAGTGAACGATGACCTGAGGCCGCCGTAAAAAGGGCCTGCGGGCGGCGGACGCGGGCACGTCCGTCGCTCTGGCAGAACTTCTGCACAGGCCCGTGTGGTTGAGGTGCATTGTGCCGATGCGCCTCCCACGATCGTCAGGGAGGGCAACTCTCGCCCTCCCCTGAGGGGTCTACGATTTTGACCCCTCGACCGCGACGAGGCCCCTGACCAGGGGCCGACACCGGCTGGGGAGTAGACGTAGTGCCAGTTCGGCAGCTCCTGCTCCCCGGCCTATAGGTGATTGAAGGCACCATGGGGTTTTAGTCCGTGCAAGTCGGACATACCCCACCCTCAGCTGCCCGGCTAGGGTGGGAATCCGTAGGGATTTCCCCATGTTAAAAAAAAAAAAAAAAAAAAAAGGGGTTGAATATTTCCTTCAAGTTTATATGGGACCACCTCTGAATATAACCGATTCAAATAAAAAAAATAATCATTAAAATCGGTTCATAATTGACGGAGATATCGATTATCATACATAAAAAAAACATACAACCGAACGTAGTAACCTCCTCCTTTTTCGAAGTCGGTTAAGAAATGGGGGTTCACAATTCGTAATCAGGGGTCCACAAAAATTTATCTGCTCAATCCATTGTGAAGAACTAAAATGTACATATACTTTTTTTTTTTTAACGTGAAGAGAAAATTCATCATGGACTGTCAGTCCCCCGGGGGAGGGCTTGAGCTGAGTCGACCGCCACCTGCGTACTGGGCTCAGCTGCCGGTGCCGTACGGCGACTTTAACCGACTAAAACTCCACGACAACCTACGCTGCCATATGGGCGTGTCTCGGGGTTGCGTGAGCAAGCTCAGCGACACCCCCGGCGGCAGGCGTTTTCCACGCCGCAACCGACTGAGGCAGCCCGGTTGCGAGACTGCTTCCCAGTACCTAATAATAACAATGCCAAAAAGTGGCAAGGACCTAAAGAGGGGAAGTGCATAACCAAACAGACTCACATTTGCATTTATAATATTACCAAGGAAAGGATAATAATAGTCTATATGTATACTGATACTTGATCTTTGAAATCGGAAAGATGGGTAAAATGCTATGTCTCCTCACACTGAGATGGCTTACAACTCGAGAGGATCTGTATATATGCTATAGGGTTTCTGCCCTTCATATTGACATGTTGCTTATAAGTGCAGGCGGTAATTGCCACTGGTCTGATACCTAAATTGTTGAGAACTTCAACTTTTGGTGTCTTCACCAGGAATTACCTCTATATAGAATCATTTCAACACTAAGGCTAACTAGTTAATGTAATGAAAATATTTAGTTATTTGTATCTACAACTGATTATAGGATAAGAAAATCTGTGAACTAGCCTTATGGACCCTTTCCAATATATTGAGTGGGAATGAACAGCAAGTACAGGCAGTGATTGATGCTGGCCTGATACCCAAAATTGTGAAGAACCTCGCCAAGGACAAATTCCCGATACAGGAGAAAGCTCTATGGGCTGTCACTAACCTCTGCATCAGTGGTAACAAGGAACAAGTCGCTGTGCTCATTGACTGTGGAGTCGTTTCTCCTCTCTGCAAACTACTCAGATGTAAAGACACGAAAATTATTAATGTAAGTATTCATTATAATTTTAATACTTTCATCATAATAATCACCATTGGAGTTTGCAACTTCATAGATATTTACTTGAAAAATAATGACTATGAATTTAACTCCACATGCCTCCACAATCCATGATCTATCTCCTATAATTTCCTCCACACATTAATAACTAGCTGTGCCGGCGACTTTATGTGGCCTGGGACCTTATGTAAAAAACAGTGATTGATAAAGTCATCTGAATGTATTAAGCCCATTTACTTATCTACTTTTCTTTCGTAGTTACGCTGTGTCGTCAATTATCATTTTTAATTAATAGTTCCTAGTATTCTGGAATATTGTAGTCCAGTATGGAACCCTTGTTATCAGGTTCATATAGATAGAATAGAAAGAGTATAAAAACTTTTCTTATATTGCCTTTCTTGTGTAATGAAAGTAATAAATTTTCATGTGTAAGCGTGTATGCGTGGACGTGTGTGGAGGTGTTGTTGAGGTGGTGAGGTGTTGTTGCACTGATGTCAGATTTTGTGGCACTGTATTCGCGCGAGCAGCGTACTCAAGGGCTCCACGCTGAGGGAACGGACTTGGCCTTAAGCCGCTGCCGAGGGGGGCCTAGTCTGGTGTGCGGAAGCGAAGTTTACCCCCAGACCACGGCGGCGTGATCAGTGGTTGTGCGGGCGTGGGCTTGCACGCGCACTGTTTGAAGAGACAGGCTGGTACTGAGCGTTCGCTGCCGTTATATCATCGGGAGGATCGGTAAAAATGTTTCGCGGACGTCTTTTGTAATACGGGGCCTTCGGTACGGTCTCATAGTTTGCTGCGGATACCACTAACGGATTGGGGTGACTTGCAGCTTTTTGAAAGTAGGTGGTGGTTAGTGATTTTACGTATGCCCAGACAGACGGCATTTCCAGGTGTGGAGATCGGCTTTCTGGACGTACCATGGGGCACCGGTCACATTACGTAAGCGGTTTTGAAGAATCTGCAACTTACTAAAGTATGCTCGAGCAAAACGGGACAGCTATATGTAGGTGGTAGTGGTAGAGCCACGCTGATGCTATTACTGGTTTCAGCATGAATGGGTCGGCTCACTCGGGGTAGTATCACCCTCTCACAGAAAACCGACGTGAAGTAACAGTGCTTGCATTGTTGCGTTTCGTTCGGTCAGTGAGAGCGCCGAAGGCCCACTTCCCTTCCTCCTTCCCTGTCCCCTTTTCCCCCAAACATAGGCGGGCAATGCACTGGCGACTCCTCTGGTGTTGGAAGTGTCTATGGACGGTGGTGATCACTTAACATCAGGTGACCAACCTGCTCGTTTGCCTCCTATGATATAAAAAAAATGTCAGAATGGGGCGGATGCACGTCTTATACATAATTAAATATTGTTGCTTACAAATAAGCAATACAGTATGTTACATTATAACACTTGGGAGACGAGGTTGAATAAATTGTTTTCTTGCAGCTTGTGCTAAATGATTTATGCGACCTGTTGGAGAAGGCCGGAGATAATGTCATTAATGTGGGTAGCATGATCTGGGAGTGTGGTGGAATCGATAAAATCGAACAGCTGAAGGTCCACGAGAATGTACAAATATGTAAGATGACGCAACGTGTTCTTAAAGGATACTATCACGGAACCGTAAGTTTTGTCTTCCTGTCTATACATATAATAAGAATGTGATTCTAACGTGTCTGTATTTTTTAAATTTTTATTTAAAACATTGTTGCAAGTGTCTAGGAATTAGTAATAAAATAAATTTCTATCATATTTAGAAATCTGTCTGTCTGTCTATGGTGACGCCGTGGCGATGACGACGTCACCGGAGGGTGCGGGTGCGGGGGTATCTATGCTAAATTTAAAGTGGACTGTATATGCGGGGGTGCTATATTTGATATTCAACTATTGCGATCAGTTACGACTAGGGAGACCAGGGTAGGAAGGAAACTTGGCACATACCTCGCGGCGATGCAGTCTCCACGTGGCTAGCCGGCTAGGTGTTTCTCGTTTCTTTCCACCGGGTTTCCTCCCTCACAACACTTATTGTTTATAATATATGTCGGCACGTATGTAGCGATGCGTTTATTTCTCACTCGACCATGCAAAAACTCAAAATGTTAGCATGCGGCGCGGCTCGGCGCGGACACAACAACACTGTCCGGCGCGCAAACTACACGAAGCAGTCGAAGTAGTGCAATGGCGGCAACAGTCGAACACTGGCGGCCGTAATCGAAACTAACACTAACTAACACTCGCGCTCGCGGCGAATAAACATGTGCCATAGTTAAAGGGAAGCGGGGGGGGCGTAATCTGATCGCAATTAATTGGTCGGGCTTCAAAGTGGCGTGATTTAATCCATAATGCGAGAATTTCCAAATATACATAAAGCGGCGCAACCAGTCTGTTTGTTTGAACACGCATTACTGCTAAAGTACTGCGTTCACGAAAATCATAAAGCATATCCTCGAGCAACATGTAGTCTTGGTTTTATTAAAATCGGTTCACTCTATCAAAGGTTATTGTAATGAAAAGTAGATAAGTAATCGGACTTAACACATTCATGGCTTTTTTTACATTAGGTTCCACGCGGACGGAGTCGCGGTCACAGCTAGTACATAATAAAACAAATTTTAGCCCATGTAGATAACATAAAAGTGTAAATTTGGTTGTTTTAAAAACTACAGATAATTTTGAACCAAGTAATATTTTGGAAATACTGGCAAAGAAGACGTCTGTAACTAAATTCATTACGTATATTTTAGACAATATCCGAAAAGATTGATGAAATCTCACTAATGACCAAGAAGAAAAGATATACGACCCCCGAGAAACAACAAAATCTATTAATTCGGTCCTCTAGTGACCTCAAAGAGTTGGTGATGAAAACTGTTGATGCTGACAATCCAGCAATGCTGCTAGAAGTACTAAAACTATGCAGGGAACTGTTGTCTCAGGACAAACCACCCTCGATAGATGAAATTACAGCCGCAGGGGTCCTTCCTGTACTTGTCAAATGTTTGTCCAATACATGTCTGTATTCTACACTTCAACTTCAGTCTGCATCGATTTTATTAGAGGTAGCTTCTGGAAACTCAGCACAGATTGTTAAAATAATAGATGCTGGTGCAGTACCAGAACTCGTAGAACTGTTGGAGTCTCCTCATGAGGATATTTGTAAAACGGTTCTTTTGGTGTTAGATAAGATAATTCATAATGGTCCAATTCTACGAGACTATGCGACTGAACAGAATATTGTGGAGCCATTCGAAGTACAGATTTCTACTTTAAGAGCTATCGCAAACATAGTTACTGGTAGCGATGAACGAACTCAGACTTTGTTGAAGAATGGGCTGTTGTCGCTCTTCCCAGCTCTGTTATCCCATCAGGTGAGTACTATGGATATCTAGTTTGTTCTCAGTAAGTTAATTATAGATGGCAAACACTGTAGCAGAGTGTATTTATTCTGTTAAATAATTTGTTATCTATCTATACATACAATAAGAATGTAAATCTAAGGTGTCTGTACTTTTTCAATTTTCCTCAAAAAGAATTGTTGCAGGTGTCTAGGAATAAGTAATAAAATACATTTCAATCATTTCTGTCTACCTGTCTATCTGTTTGTCTGTTTGTATGACCACGCATCACTGCTAAAGTAGTCTCATCTGTCAAAAAAAATAGTAACGCACGAACGTGTTTTAACTCGCTCCGTAAAAGTAATTAAGTTTTTGGCGTTAAAAGTGTTTAGTCGCGTCATATTCTGGCTTAGAACATTGCTCACAAGTGTAATATTACTAATTTCGATATTTGTGTAGTGTTGTATACGTGATATTTCCGATAAAAAATATTTGAAACATCTTCCACGGAGATTATAAAACATCTTTATTAAGATTACCCTACACTGCACCTGTCATCAACACTATTTCGCAAAACTCCCGATTTGGTATTATTTTTTATAAGGAGTTTCTCGCTACAACTTTGCTATTAAGTTTTTTTTTTTTTTTTTATCGTAGCTCAGCAAAGTGACTGTACTGTGCCTGATGGTGAGCACAGTATAATCCAAAAACAACGGCGACTACCGAGAGACACGCTATCCCTCATCCCTCACCGGTCGCCGCTGTCATGCCGGCTTGCATAAATGTCTCTTCACGTTACGCTTGAAGGACCCCATATTATAGGAAGGAGGGAACACACTGGTCGGGAGATTGTTCCATAGCTTCACGGTACGGCAGAGATAAGAGGTTGCGAACTTTTTAGTTCGTGCCCAGATAGGATTTACCGTAAAACTATGGCTCCGAAGCCCAGCGCGCGTGGTTCGGGTATGAAAAGGAGAGGAAGGGATTAAATTAAATAGCTCTTCAGAACACTCGCCATGATACAGACGGTAGAACACGCTCAGTGAGGCAATGTCTCTACGCAACTGAAGCGGCTCTATAAATTGTGTAATGTCTGAATCATTAACAATGCGGACAGCCCGTCTCTGCAACCTGTCCAGGGCATCTAGTAGGTATTTGGCGGAACCGTCCCAGAGGTGCGAACAATATTCCACACAAGGCCGAACTTGTGCCTTATAAAGGAGGTATAGTTGATCAGGCGTGAAAAACCGTCGCACCCTGTTCAGGATTCCGAGTCTCCGAGATGCAGTGGAGATGACACTCCCGATGTAATCCCTGAGATTGAGGTCGCTACGAATATCTATACCTAAGATATTGAGGCTGTCTCGCATTGCGAGCGAGACGTTCTGGAGAGCAGGAAGAGGGGTAAATGGAGATGTTTTGCAGGTAAACGCGCATACTTGTGTTTTGTTTGCATTAAACTCCACCAAATTGCTTGCTCCCCATGTTGAAATGAGATGCAAGGACCGGTCGAGTTCAATCACAAGTTCTTGTCGTCTCTTTTCTGCGTCTCCCCGACTGCAAGAAGGCTTGCTGTAGTAGCACCCATGGATGGTGCTATCATCTGCATAGCAATGAATATGGCCTAAAGGCAACATATCATTAATATGCAGAAGAAACAGAGTAGGTGAAAGTACAGAGCCTTGAGGAACTCCCGCATTTACTGACATGAGCTGCGAATCACATCCATCGACAAGGACACGAATTCTGCGCTCATGTAGAAAGCCAGAGATCCATTTGCATAACTTGTCGGGGAGACCGTATGCCGGAAGCTTGGACAGAAGACCACGGTGCCAGACCCTATCGAAGGCTTTGGCAACGTCGAGACTGATTGCCAAGGCCTCGCCGTGTTTGTCAATTGCCTCTCCCCAGCTGTGCAGTACGTAGGCCAGAAGATCACCCGTTGATCGGTTTTGGCGAAAGCCATATTGCCGATCATTAATCAACGAGTGATCCTCGAGATAGCGGACAAGCTGGGTGTTGATGATCCGCTCCATTATCTTGCACAGTACTGAGGTTACGGCAATTGGGCGATAGTTATTGGGATCAGACCGATCCCCCTTCTTGGGAATCGGTTGCACGTTGGCTTCCCTCCAAGCCCAAGACACGACACCAGAAAGATAAGACAGGCGGTATAGGCGCGTAAGTACTGGAGCCAACTCGGCTGCACACTTTTTTACTACAACCGTTGGGATACCGTCCGGACCACTAGCCTTCCGGACATCGAGCGATCGCAGTTGTTTAAGAATGTCACGCTGTCTGAACTTTAATTCAGACATAGTGACACCGAAGCAAGGAATAGTGGGCGGTTGCGCGTTTCGATCGTCGAGCCGAGAATTAGCCGCAAAGAGATTAGCTAATAATGTGGCTTTCTCCTGCGGTTCGTAGGCCAGTGCCCCATCAGAGTACCTCAACGGCGGCATCGTTGGATGACAAAAATTGGCTTGCACAGCTTTGGCCAGACTCCAGTAGACTCGACTATTGGTCGGATGGCTTACGAGTTCTAGACCCAAGCGTGCAACGCGCTGGGCATCCGCTCTAGTGTATGCTCTCTTACAGGCTTTGGTGGCAGAGTTATAGACTGATTTGAGGAAGCTGGTATTCGCGATACGCGGCTTGCTTTTTACTAATAGCATCGACGCACTCGCGATTGTACCAAGGGCGTCCTTTGCGATTACCGACGATCTCGGAGGAAGGAATATAATATTCCATTGCAACTGCAATTTCATCGGCAATCGCATCAGCAATCGCTGAAGGGTCCCTCCCGTCAAAACAACGTTGCCGCCAAGGAATGGAAGCAAAATAATCTCGCATTCCATCCCAATCTGCTGACGAATAGTGCCACACCTTGCGCTTAATTTTTACGCTGGGTGGAGGTGGAGCGCGTGGCACAGATGATATAACGAGGCAGTGATCCGATGTGCCCAAGGAGGCATCGACTGACACATCATACCCAGTTGGATGGCTCGTCAACAGAAGGTCCAGTAATGAGGGCGCATGACCTGTGACATCCGGAATCCGGGTGTGCTGGATTACTAGTTGTGTCAGGTCATGTTTTAAGGCGAATGCATGGGCAGTACGTCCTGCGTGGTCCGTCCTGGAGGAACCCAACCACATTTCGTGGTGTGCGTTAAAGTCCCCCAAGATCACCAATTCTGCAGTGGGAAACTGCTCCTGTGCGTCATCTACTGCCCTACTCATGTAATCAAAGAGCCGAGTAGTCTCATCATCTCCATTATGGGATCTGTAGAGGCACACGTAGATACGGCTCTGAGTGCCCAGGTCTACGTGTAGCCAAAGGATAGAGAAGGAGGGGTCCTCCATACAGCGCAAACGACGACAGCACACCTCCGACCGTACAAACACACATACGCCGGCCTTGCTTTGAAAGTTCTCCTCAAGCACGTAGGCGGGGTAGTGTAAGTAAGATGTGTCGGCCGGACGGCGAATCTGTGTTTCCGTCAGGAAGAGCATTTCAGGCTGAACCGTTTCGAGATGTTGATGAACGACATTCAAGTTAGAATGAAGTCCACGGATGTTAATGAACTCCATCGTAAAAGCGGTGTAGGGGTTGTGCACCGCTGTCGAACCCATACTCATTGTCTGCGCTGTCATGATTTTTTTAGGGAGAAACGAGAAGAGCGAACAACCTTTGTCCGTGTCCAGAAGTGACCAATGTTAATCGCCGGCTCATGATAACTCCTGCAAGAATTGCATTGCACTGACCCGGCGGACGGAAGGGCTCCCGTACCCCCCCGGCATAGGTCGCCGGGACCCCAAATCCGGTCACCAACCGGCACGACGAACCTACCCGAGATTATGCGCGGCATGGTAGAGCAACCTCTCATGGTGGTTATACATGATTGGGCCCCTGTACTGTACCGCGGGCGGCCAGCGGAACAACCGTTTCTACAGGTCTCCCTGGCCGCCGGGTCAGTGCAGCACTCTTAGGCGGTGAAATACCGGAGAATCTCACTGGTACCCGAGCCACGGCGAAAGTTATTCGGTACTGGATATGCATGACCTGATCCCGAAACGCGACACGCAGAACGAATCACTATTACGGGTTTTTTCGCTACATGCATGGTGGTCGCGACCCAGTCGGGCTTCAAAACCCTACCACCCCGCTGTCGCCATTGCCTCGTTCGTTACTGAGCAGGGTGCACCACGTGCAGGTGAGGTTGGCTTGGGTGTCTCAAGTCTTAAGATGTTATGCGACACCCCTTACACCCCTAAAACGTAACGTAACGTAACGTAACATAGACGTAACACAAATAATAAGATGAAGTGTAGAGCTTGTCATAAGGTTGTCAAGGCTAATGAAACGAAGTCCTGCAGTGACTGCTCAAGCGGTTACCATTACCAATGTCTGGGAATAACTACTGACAACTACGGAAAATAATGCAAACACGCAAAATTAACCTGGAAGTGTCCGGACTGTAAATCCTTGGAGAAGAAGGGTGATAATACAAACATACCAATAAAATCGCTGCTTTTGGCTGATTTTCCTGTTACGCTTCCGACTTTAAATGTTGATTCTATTGATGAGCTCAAAGAATACTTTAATAAGATGATTAGCGATATCTCAACCAAGATTGTTACCGATCTAAAGGCAATGTTGTGTTCCGAAATCAAAAACATTAGTATTACGATCGAGGAGTTAAAAACCAGCGTTTCTTTCATCAGCTCTCAATATGACGATATTAGTAAAAACTTTATTGATAAAATAAAGATAGTTGACGAATTAAAGACTGAAAACCAGAATTTACGTTCAGAACTAAATTTAGTCAATTCCAAATTGGACCTCATTGGCAAAAACTGTGTCATATGACCTAAAGGATAGTGATATAATGAACTTTCATAGAGTTCCGGAACAAAATCAAGATTCCAGTCGCCCTAAATCCATTATAGTAAAGTTTGCAAGTCCTCGAATACGAGATGGAGTCTTAGCACAAAGTAAACTGAATTCCAGCAATTTAAGTATTGCAGAACCGAGTCAACCAATCTATGTATCGGAACGTTTATCGCCAGGTAATAAAAAATTGCATGCTGCTGCTAGAGTCATTGTTCGTTTGGGTTCGTGGTGGTCTTATTTTTGTGCGGAAAAATAGTAATTCCAAATCTATAAGGGTTACCTCCGAAAATATAAAATCTTTGTAAACCTCATACCAGTTGTAATGATATTTATTTGAATTGTTAGTACGTGTCAAATTTCAAAATTCACTCTATCTATCTATTACCAAAATGTACGTGGTCTGAGGACCAAAACAGAAGATATTTATATCAATATCTTAAATAACAGTTATGATATAATAGTCTTAACGGAGTCATGGCTTAACAACACAATTTTTGACCACGAGATTTTTGATGATAGATACGACCGATATTCTAGAAAGATCTTGCAGTTCTCTGTCATTAAATAATAATAGGTCTTTACCTATGAAATTGCCGTTCTGCAGTACTGGCCATTTCAAATCAAAATAATTTTTGTTTGGCTAAGAATTCTAATTTCAAATTAATTTTATTTTAAAAACATGGAATTCTTTTTCCAAAAGTAGTCATTTGTTTATTGATTAGTGTTACATTTTCATCGCATTTCAATCTTTTTTGTCATCATGGATACGTTAAAAATTCGAGTAATTATGGAATATGAGTACCGTCGTGGCAGCAACGCGGCACAAGCGGCACGCAACATCAACGACGTTTACGGAGCTAACACTACAAACCAACGCACCACCTGTTACTGGTTTGCTCGCTTCCGTTCTGGGAATTTCGACTTGAAAAATGAACCTCGCGGTTTTCCGAAGACTTTGGTCGACAATGACGAATTAAAGGCGATTGTGGAAGCTGATGATACACAATCTACGGCTGAATTAGCAGCAGCTTTCGACGTTAGCGTCAAAACAATATTGGTCCATTTGCGTCAAATTGGCAAGGTAAAAAAGCTTGACAAATGGGTGCCCCACGAACTCAATGATCGCCAGCGCGAAGTACGCGTCGAGACGTGCCTTGCGCTGCTCAACAGACACACAAATGAAGGAATTTTGAACCGCATTGTTACCTGCGATGAAAAATGGATTCTGTTTGATAACCGCAAGTGCTCGGCAAGTTGGTTGGATCCTGGTTCAGCACCTAAACAATGCCCTAAACGAAAACTTACCCTAGAAAAGTGATGGTCACTGTTTGGTGGTCTAGCGCCGGTGTGATTCATCACAGCTTCTTACCAAACGTGGTGAGCATTACTGCAGATGTGTACTGTGAAGAACTGAACACAATGATGGAGAAGCTGGCACATTTTCAACCAGCATTGGTCAATCGCTCGTCTCCGCTGATCCTGCACGACAACGCGCGACCTCATACTGCACAGCAGACGGTCTCCAAGTTGCGAGAACTGGGGTTGGAAGTTCTCCGTCATCCGTCCTACTCACCAGACCTTGCGCCTACAGACTACTACTTTTTCCAGAATTTGGATAACTCCTTGGCGGGAAAAAAATTCAATACCGAGAGGCAGTACAAAATGCCTTTGAAGAATTTGTTGCCTCCCGTCCAGCTGATTTCTTTAAGAAGGGCATCAATAAACTGCCACTACGTTGGCAAAGATGCATTGATTGCATGGGTGATTACTTCGATTAATACAAATAAAAAATACATGAAAAAAATTCGTTGAATTTTTTACCACCGCCTTATCTAACTTAGATGCTAATAAAGGGACAAGGCCAGATGGCATTCCATCAATGTTTCTTAAACGATGTGCTAAATCATTGACCTATCCCTTGACATCGATTTATAATGAATCATTAACAACTGGGATTTTTCCCAAACAGTGGAAGTTAGCTCGAATTTCACCCGTTCTCAAGAATGGTGACCCCTGCGAAGTATCTATCTTTCGTCCTGTATCTATCCTTTCTGTTTTCGGCAAAGTTTTTGAATCATTAATAGTTAAAAAATTTATTGGCACGTCAAGCAGCTACTCCACCCTGCGCAGCATGGCTTTTTGCCTAAAAAGTCAATAACGTCTAATCTGCTATGCTTTACTAGTGACGTTGCAATGTCTTTACATAAAGGGAAAGAGGTACATGCAATATATACAGATTTTAATAAAGCCTTTGATCTCATTAACCATGACTTATTATTACGTAAAATGACGAATATGGGTATTCATGGTTCTCTACTTCGATGGTGTGAGTCATACTTAAGAAATCGTTCCCAGTTAGTTATGGTCCAAGGTTATGTGTCATATATGACCACTATACCATCGGGTGTGCCACAAGGATTACAAATAGGACCTATATTGTTATTGATTTTTGTTAACGATTTAGCTAACTTAATTAATTGTAGATTCCATATGTATGCCGACGATCTAAAACTATACCAAGTTATAGAGTCTCTGGAAGATACTGTAATATTGCAAACGCAAATCAATAATGTTGCTAAGTGGTGTAAGCATAACAACATGCTACTAAATAGTAAAAAATGTTATTACATGAATTTTTCGAAGAAAATTAATCCTGTCGAAACTAATTACTATATTGAAAATGTTCCATTAAATAAAGTATCGCGTATTCGGGACTTGGGTGTGATTATCGATAGTAATTTAAATTTTCGCTCTCATATTGATGACATAATACTTAGAACAACTCGTCTATCCGGTTTTATTTCCAGACAACTCAGATCACTTGGAGACCCTGAGGTTACAATACCTGTATATAATAGCGTCATTCGAAGTATTCTGGAGTACGGTTGCCAAGTGTGGAATCCGTCCTATGATGTACACACAAAAAGAATTGAGCGTGTACAAAAGCGCTTTGTATATCATTTAACATTTTGTGATAAAAAATTTAAATCCTTAACATCGTATGAAGCTAGGCTTTTACATTATAAAATGAAAACCCTATGTGATAGACGTAAAACAGCAGATATAATGTTTCTATATAAACTGATCCATGGTTTGGTTGACTGCGATTACTTACTTCAACAGGTTAAGATTGTAGTGCCACGTCCTGGAAGTCATATAGTGAATAGAAAAACTTTCATAACACCTTATTGCAGAACCTAGTGTTGGTCAACACTCTTCTCTTTATCGTATGTTTTCGGAATATAATGAGATAAATCAATTTGTTGATATATTTAGTTGTTCCTTGCGTGCATTTCAATTTAAACTAAAAACTATGTTATTATAACTATGTTTCTAAGCATGGTAATTTTGAAAGTAAGCTGGGTTCACTATTTTAGGACTCTCACCTAGATTTGTTTTTAATGTATGTTAGCTAATGTAATTGATTGTTTGTGTGACGTCTGGTTTGTGGACCAAATAAAAAAAAAAAGTAATGGGTTCACAATAAATCCACAAATCCAAGAAAATCAAAAAGCATATCTTCACGAACAACTTAGTCGTTGTTTCATTAACATCGGGCCACTCTATCAAAAGTTATTCTAATTTTACTAAGAGTATTAGTAATCTATACCAATATTATAAAGTTGGAGAGTTTGCTTGGTTGAACGCGCTTATCTCAGGAACTACTAGTCCGATTTGAAAAATTATTTCAGTGTTAGATAGCTCATTTATCGAGGACGGCTATTGGGTTACATCATCACGCTAAGACCAATAACAGCGGAGCACTAATAAAGAATTTTTCAAAATCGGTTTTTATTTTCCTTTTAAGACATTCCGCTGCGTGTTAGCGCTAGCCCAAAGTATTTCACGCGGACAAAGTCGCGGCCAGAAACTAGTTGTTAAATAAAGATATAATTTTTGCTTTCGTTTATGTAGAATTGATCTGTCCTGTATTTCTGATAAAGTGTATTCAGAATGTATTGGTGATCGGTTGACCATTTGAGCAGTGAAAGAGTAACATATAGACAAACTAACTCACTTTCGCATTTATAATATAGGTTAGGATGGATTACGAGCACCTCTCAGTCGTGTTTGTTTTTAAACGCAACACAACGCTGTAAGTTCGCACGTTAAATTGATACATTTTATTTTATACCACAGTCTACTTTCCTTCTGCCTTTACGAGTAGTTCATTAGTTATTATCTACTATTGCTCATATTTAAGTTTTTCATTTTATACACGCTTTGTCATCACAAATCTACTTGCATCATTATCATCACCATTAAATATTGCTGATTTCCCTTCTACTATAGTAAATCTTTCATGAGCTGCATTTTTTGCTTGCTGACGTCAGTTGTACCAGACCAATTCGTCTATAAAGTCCACCAGTTCGCTGATATTGCTACATGCTTCTTGAGGAGTTCTCGGTGATACAGGTAGAGATACAGCCAGCTCTCTGTACTCTAATAGGCTTGACTCTCTTTTCATGCACACTTTCTCCGACACCGACATGTAACAGATGTTTCTTAAACCATCAATGCTCCTCTCAAGGCTCTGTTGACCATTAACCTGTTTAGATATAGAACATAGATGGACTTCTCTTTGATGGTCTCAATAAATTTCCATTAATTGATGAATTTAACATCTGTGTGCTGGGCGACTAAAAGCGACAGATGAGAGAAAACTACATGTGGCAGAGAAGCGAATGTTAAGGTGGATGTGTGGTGTAACTAGAATGGATTACATTAAAAATGAGTATATCAGAGGAAGTTTTAAAATAGCACCAGTGACAGAGAAGTTGAGGGGTAATAGGTTAGCATGGTGGGGGCATGACATGAGGAGAGATGAAACTATGTAACTAGAAATGTTGAGTATGATGGTGGGTGGATATAGGAGTCGAGGAAGACCGAAAAAAAGGTATGGATGGACTGTGTGAAAAATGATATGTGTGTAAAAGATGTGAATACTGAGATGACATCTGATAGACGAGAGTGAAAATATGTTGTACCGACCCTACTTAGGTGGGATAAGTCTAAATTGATGAGGATGAATTTGACAATAATCAGTATTATATTTTCCACTACAACTGGTTGTAGACTATGAGCATCTGTGAAATAGCTGTGACAGCCCTTTCCAATATAATGGCTGGGAGTGAGCAGCAAGTACAGGCCGTGATTGACGCTGGTCTGATACCCAAGATTGTGGAGACCCTCACCAAGGGGGAGTTACAAATCCAGAAGAATGCTGTTCAGGCCATCACCAACCTCAGTAATAGAGGCACAGAGGAACAAGTTGCAATACTCATTCACTACGGAGTGATATCATCTTTCTGCAATCTACTCGACTGTGAAGACGTTCAAATTATTAGTGTAAGTATTCAAGAACCTTGGCGAATAAATTGTTTGATTAGTGAATACAAGAATTGCATTATTACTATACTAAAGGTAAACTCACTAAACCTAAAGTACTAGCTGCGGGAATACACCAATAGGTGCTTGGTGACTGATTTTTAATTTTTTACAAATTTTCAAGTTCCCTTCACTGAAAGTTCCAATTCATTCGCAAATATTCGAACCGAGGTCGATTGACGCATTATTTAACACGTTAACCGCAGAGCCATTATCGCATCAATTTCAAATTTGGGTAATAATATCATTTAGCGCCATCTCGCAGAATATTGATGTACCAATAAGTTATCGTTCTCTGGAAATAATGGAAGCACCACAAAAGTTTACTAGATGACGTTGTATGACATTGAATAATTCGTCTCATAAAAAATAATAATCAGTTTGTAATATCACTCTCTTCCGTTTTCAAATTTGGGAGATTATCTGTGACTTTGCTTGTCAGTGACGAAGAGAGGAAACTCAATTTTAAAAAATTACCATTTTTGGCGACCTCGCTTTCTTGTTAATTTGATCACGACAACTTTTTTAACACACTACAAATAAACAGAATAGATTTATTTTACACTAGCTGTTCCCGCGACTTTGTGCGCGTGGAATAGTTACTTTGGGCAAACGCTAATACGCAGCGAAAGCTCTCAAAAGGAAAATGCCCTGATCTTGAAACATTCTTCATTGGTGCTCCGCTCCTATTGTACTTAACGTGGTGATATATCATATATTCTATAGCCTCCCTCGATAAATTAGCTATTTAACACTGAAATAATTTTTCATATCAGACCAGTAGTTCCTGAGATTAGCGCGTTCAAAACAAACAAACAAACTCTCTGCTTTATAATATTAGTATGGGTAATAATAATATGGGTTAGGAGAAAAGATTGAATAAATTAACTTTTTGTAGGTTGTGTTGAAGGGTTTAAGCAACGTACTGCTAAAAGCAGGAAGGAATGCTGACAAAGTGATTGACATCCTCCAGGAGTGTGGTGGAATTGACAAGATCGAAGAGTTACAAGTCCACGACGATCTAGAAATATGTGATGTAGCGTACAGTATTCTTGAACAATACTATGCCAAAGATGTGAGTTTTATTCTTTTATATATTATTTAACAACCAAAAATAAAACTGACTTCAGAAACATCTACGTAAGAAAAATGGAGCAGAATGTATTCAACGTTAGTCAAGTATCTACCTAGTCTTAGATTGGCATAAGCCTACCAACTTCTCAATCGCTATACATTTCCTATTCGATTTTAAGGAGTTCTCTGCTATATGCTCGAAGTCCAAGGTCCAATGCTAATGTCTTTAAAATTGTATCACCTAGAGATTACCTTACTTCAATTAAAAAATATATTTTCCAAATCGGCTTATAAATCACGATGGTTTGGGGTAAAAAACATTTAAAAAAAACCAGTCGTGAAAGTCCATTTTCATTAAGTCTAAATTGTTTAGTTTTTAATCAGTTTCAATATAAACGAAGGAATATTTGCATCATAAAGACAATCTTAGCATTTTAAATGAATTCTGTGATATATTAGAAGTGCTCTCCTATTTATTCCGAAACAAAGAATTGTAGAATCTAAGAAGATCTATTACTACCGTAATACTGATGTGATAAAAGAATTTTTTATATAAATTTGCTATTATTGATTTTTATTGTAGTTAAAATGTTACTTTTCACTGTTTTAGTATGCGAATATAGTTGTTGAAAATGAAAATACAGAAACAGATATCCCGCAAAAAGACGCAAAACCAAAGTCGCCTCCAAGAAAATACCTAAAGATATATATTGAAAAACAAAGGGCGAAAGAAACATATCAAAATATAAAAGCAACTCAAAACAAAAGTAATCAAAATGCTTGTGATATATTTTGTGAACATGTAGCAAACAAACTTAGTCAATACGACAACGGAACCAAGAATCATGTACAACATTTAATTAATAATATTTTACTGGACGCAGATATGGGCAAATATAGTCACCTATCTCACTTCATGACTCCATTATCTGATTCTAACGTACCACCATCAGTATCCTATTCAAATTCACTACCACCAGACGACGCGATACCAAAGTCCTCACCAGAGTCAATGCCGTTTCCAGGTCCCACAATTCCAATAACTTCCTCTCAATCAATACCATCATCAAATCTCATAATTCCGATATCTATATCACAAACAATATCTTCATTAGGTCACACAAATCCAATATCTATGTCCCAGTCAGTGCCATCATCAGATTATACATTTCCAATATCTTCAGTCCAAACAGTACCAACATCAGGTAACACAATTCCGATATCTTCTTTCCGAACAGTACCATCACCAGGTCATACAATTCCGATAACTTTGTCACAAACTATACCATCACCAGGTTTCCCTAACCCGATATTTTCTTCCCAAACAGTACAATCACCAGGTCATTCAATTCCACTATCTTCTTCCCAGACAGAACTATCACCGAGTCATACAATTCCGATATCTTCCCAAACAGTACTTTCACCATGCCAAACAAGTCCGATATCTTCGTGCCAAGCAATACCATCGTCAGGTCTCACAATTCCAATATCTTCATCACAAGCGGTACCATCACCAGGTACTACAATTTCGATATCTACGTCCCAAACTGTGCCAATATCAGGTCATACAATTCCGATATCTTCGTCCCAAACAATACCATCGACAGGTCTCACAATTCCAATATCCTCATCTCAATCAATGCCATTACCATGTCATACAAGTCCAATATCTTCGTCACAAACAATACTATCTCCAGGTCTCACAATTGCGGTATCTTTATCCCAATCAATACCATCACCCAGTCTTACAATTCCAATATCTCCGTCCCAATCAATACCATCAACAGGCCATACAATCCCAATGACTTCATCCCAATTAATACCATTACTAGGATTCACAATTCCAATATCTTTGTCTCTATCAATACCATCTTTAAATTACATTGTTCCAACATGTTTGTTCCAATCGATGCCGATACCGAGTCACACAGTTCCAATAGTTTCGTCCCATTGAAGTAAATCACCGAATCATGAGATTTCAATATCTTCATCTCAAACAATATCGAGTTTGTGTATAACAAACACAATTGCAAACATAAAAGCTCCAACATATTCAGTTAAAAATAGTTGTAGAAGAATATGTAAAAATCCTGCTTTCTTCAATTATCTACCTTCAAAATACTAAAGAGACTGAATCAATCAGAAAATATGTGAAGTATCAAAGTTTAAACTATTAGAAAGTAAGAAATATCTACTTAGAGATGCCTGATTGTGATATAAGTTATATAATGAAGAGTGGTTAAGAAATTATTGCATATTTTTGACCAATATTTATAATAATATTGTATTTAAGTATAAAAATAAAACTTTGATTATTTGGTATATTTAACTTGTTTTATTAAAAAAAAATGTATAGGTATATGAAATAATAACGTGTAATTTGATATTCTCAAATTTACTGTAACACGATCTTCTAATGTCCTTGTAATAACTGAACAGCTTTTGGGAACGTACCCAAACCACGTCACCCAAATTTGTCAACTTTGTAACCCCCTCCCTCCCCCCAGTGACCATCCGTGGTATATGAGGAGACCCCTCCCTCCCCCACCAGTTTTCACGTGGTAATTTAAAAATGCGTAAAAAATAAAGTAAGTAATTTAAAATTTTAGTCATTTTTTGCAAACAGAAAGTACAAAATATATATATAACTAGTCTGGCCATAAATACTGTTAAATAAAAACTTTTTTTTTTTCAACTTTTTAATTATTTTGAATTTGGAACACTTATATTATTTTAAAAACTTCTTTCGATTTTGCGCCATTTCACATATTTTTTCGTGTTCATTATCAAATTACAGTATGGAATGGGGTGTTAAAGAAAATGGGATTGCAGTGATCGCCTTGCACAAAGTGGGTATGGAACCGTCGGTCATATTCCAGACACTTCAAAAGCTTGGTATGTTCGTATATCGTACTATTAACAGATACAACAACACTTCCTCTGTCGAAGACCAGAAAAGATCGGGGCGGCCGCGTGCTGTTAGAACTACAAAGGCTGTTAAACCCAGAATTCGTCGAAACTCCATTAGGAAGCAAAATATCTTATCGCGAGAAATAAAGATTCCTGCTAGGACTCTGTCGCGTATTATAAAACAAGACCTGAAGCTCAGTGCTTATCGTTGATATACAGGACATGCCCTAAATCAATCTTTACAATTAAAGAGAATGGATCGATCAAAACCCCTTCTGTCGTGATACGCAGGTGACAGGCACAGAAATATCCTCTTTACCGATGAAAAACTTTTCACGATTGAAGAACACTACAATAGGTAAATGATAATGTGTACGCTCACAGTTCTAAAAAAGCTGCTCAAGTGGTCGGAAAGGTACAACGTGGTCATCATTCTGCGTCAGTGATGGTTTGGTGGGGTGTGTCTTATCAAGGAGTCACAAAACTACATTTCTGTGAAAAAGGAGTGAAAACTTCAGCCAAAGTGTATCAAGATACAGTCTTGGATCATGTTGTGAAACCTCTCAGCAATACACTTTTTAAAAATATACCGTGGACTTTCCAGCAGGACTCTGCGCCTGGTCACAAGGCACGAACTAACCAAGCCTGGTTTGAAACCAACGTTCCGGACTTTATAAGAGCTGAAGACTGGCCCTCATCTAGCCCAGACCTCAACCCTTTAGACTTCAGACTGTGTTCAGTTTTAGAGTACATACCTTGCTCTAAGCGACACGGCGACATTGAGTGTCTTAAAAAATCTTTGAAGCAAGCAGTAGCGAAATTTCCCTTGGATACAGTGCGTAAATCAATAGATTCGTGGCCAAATAGATTAAAGGCCTAAGGTAGCCATTTCGAAATTTTAATTTTTTTTTGCTGAGGCTAATAAATATGTAGGTATAAATTTTAATAATATTACATTACTTTATTTTAAAAAAATGCATTTCCATTTGTAACTGAACTTATGACCGGTCTAGGTATATATATTTGGCTCATATTTATCTCTATTAATACAGTGCTTGCTGCGGGACGCCAAAAGTACATGCATATTTATAGTTACCAGAGAAAATAGTATATTACATTACGTATCTAGGCCAGTAAAATAATCCCAAATCCCACATGTAAGTGTTGGTCGAGACGAAGCCGAGTCTGAGAAACATGTGATCTGTGACTTTTTTTACAGGCATAGATATTTATACTATTTTATCTCGACGAAACTTGGAAAGTGGTAACTTCGTTTACCACTGCAGCCCCAAAAATTGTCATTTTCCGGCCGGAGGGTAGGAAAAATATTATAAAGAAGAAAAAAGTTATATAAAAACATCGTAACAAGACATAATTTACAAAACAAGTCTTCTTTCTTTCTGTATTGACAAGGACTCCTTGAACACATTATACATATTATCGGCGTTTTGTTGTCCACCGAAGCACACTATCAGAAAGGAACAGTAAAATGATTTGTTCAAAATCTTTGGAGATCATTTCATAGCAGCAGGTGATTATAGCACCAATCATTCATTTTGGGGCTACAGACTTTAATTATCCAGGGACAGCGAACTTCTGCAATATGTGTCGGCAAGGATTATGAATATGATCTCAACAGCAACCTACTCAAGTCTGATAATATAAGATACCAGATGTTATTGACTTTTGTATTACCAAAAGAATAGTAAAAAATTACATATCCTGCTGTAGTTGTTGGGATGCTAAGATTGAACCACTCTCCTTTTTTGGTAGAAATTAAAACTTAAGTCAAAGAAACTATTAAAAATGCACACTACTTAACAAAAGGATTAACTTGTCTCTTTTCCACTATCATAAAAACAATTCGCTGTACCCATTCAACTCTAAACAGAAAATAATATTATAATTGCTGTTGAGTTCTTTAACATAAACATTCAAAATGCTGCATGGAATTCGATTCCGATAAATGAATGCATTTCTGCTGACCGACTGATATCACCCAACATTCTTGATAAAATCAATAAGAACAGGATACTCCACAAATTATGGCAATAAATCAGATGCCTCGAGGTAAAACAAAACGCTTAAATCATACGATAAGTGAGCACATAATTGAACATGATCGAAATTCAGGAATACAGGCATATTTTGAGAGCTTCGATTCGACCACATCCACATGTTATTCCTTATGGAAAGCAAAAAGTGAAAATTAAACGACCCATATCAATTTCCGCTCCACTAAGGAAAATAAACAAAAGCTGGTCATGCAGTAAGCAGGAGTAAGCTTATACGTTTCCAGAACATCTGGTCAATGATTTTTAAACCCATCCTTAAGAAGATGTACAGGAATAAAAAGAGAAATTCATGGGATTTCTTAACTCCCTGAATCTGGATCAAAATACACCGTAATTATTTACAAAAGTCTCTCTCAATACCGACCCCAAGAAATCACCAAGTTACGATGTCATTATCAATAAAGTGCTGCAATAATTACCTGACTATGGGTTAACCCAATCACAGCAATTTTTAACACAATAACGGGACCTTAACTAATTCTACTTAAGTGCAAAGTCGCACAAATATAGTCCGCGTCAAATGTTATGGCCGCTCTGAATGTAGCTCTGAATTCGGATTTGCGCATAGTACAGTCAAGAAGTTAATACTTAAGGCTCTCACACTGGTCTCTCTCCCACTCTCATATCAATGCAAAAGCACCTCAAGGTGTCGTTTTAGGTCCAATACTCTACTCGATCTGTACACGTGGGCCTACCTACTTCAGATTGTATTAGCACTGAAACATTCGCTGACGATATTGCAATCTTAGTATCTTACCAGGTTCCATCAGTGGTAGCGGAAATGCTGCAAAAAGGACTAAATGACATCTCTACTTAGTTAAAATGGAGAATGCATCCAAATTAGTTAATGTTATCTTTACCTTAAGAAAAGGTATCTGGCCGTCAGTGAAGCTGAACAACCTAGAGGTTCTACGAGCAAACCACTATGATACCTAGGTTTACATCTGGACAAGTGTTTCACCTGGCAAAAGCATATAATTGCCAAATACACACATCTTGCCTTACAAAAAAGAAAACTCTATCGTTTCATTGATATTCGGTTACAATTGTTACTATGCAGTATATTCCTTATAGACAAGGCAATTCAAAAACCTATATGGACTTATAGGATCCAATTATGGGAAACAGGATTTCACTCAAATGTAGAAATTGTGCAAGGATTCTAAAATAAATTGCTGTGGATAATAACTAATGCCCCTTCGTTTGTTATAAATAAACAACTGCATTATGACCTTCTAATAAAAATAGTCATGGAAATCCTGGAACAACCAGAAAACTATAAAACAAAGGTTAGTAAACCACTCAGACAGCTTGTCAAGGGAATGGATGGATGAAAATCAAACATCTTGCAGATGAAAATGCAAAATACTTTAAGATATACTTAAATCTCAGTAAATTAAAGTAGGTGATATAAGGTGCATACCGAGCATGTCAATTTAAACTCCGACAAATATACTACCTATTGTTCCATGCAAAGTACACAACAAAGAAAAACGTAGGCCAGTAAGATATAAAAAGTCTCGGATCACATTTTGTAGCATGCGCACCGCCGAAATGCCTTATGGTGGCTTTCTGCTACACTAGGGGACCCCGAAGGGTCTTCGAGAACCTTTAGAGTTTTCGTTCAGATCCAGCTAACAACAGTAAAGATACAATGCACGTATCTCGTGATCTTCTCTCTGTTGCAGCTGGCCGCTGAGCTTCCACGAATGTTGAATAATGATTCTTGTTTTGATGATGATGTTTGTTTCAGCTTCTGATTCTAACCAGACCGACTCGATTCTTCGATGATAAACAAATCAATCACGATGTCACCTTTTTCTTTTTTCGTTTTTTTTGTTGACGTTCACGTGCATGACTACCAAAAAGTTGGCGTCTCGATACTGCTTATTAACGAGATCTAAACGTCAACAACCGATATATACAAAAGAGGTTTTATTAAATAACGATAGCGATACACATTTAATTGTTAGCCGAGTTGAACCGGGGGCTGACATACTTCTGATATGTGGCTTTCTTTTTTACTGGCAAAAGTATACATACAACTTTTCAGTTTGACAGAGCCCGAAAGTGGCAACTATCCGGCCGGAGGACAGAAAAAAAAATATCAAGTAGGAAAAAGTTATGTACCGTGGTAACAATATATTGTACACATACAGGGACATAGTTTACAAAAACAAGTATTTCTTCTTTCTTTCTGTAATGCCTGCATTGACAAGAAATCCTTGTAACATTTAACGAACACAATGTATCGATCGTATGATATTATTGTATAACCTATACCACTTTTGAACTCGACGGAACCGGAAAGCGGTAACTTCTTTTAGCGCATCAGCCAGAAAGTTGCGGCTTCTCGGCCAGAGGACAGAAAAATTATCATCACGTAGAAAAATGTATGTAAATTCATATTGTACACATATAAAGATATAATTTGCAAAAACAAGTATTTTTTCATTATTTTTGTATTGCCTGCATTGACAAGTAATCCTTGTAACATTCAACGATGTACAGCACAATCGATTGTACCATTTGTTTTGTACATCATTATATCGGCACAAACTCTCGTCGATTTACTTGGCAACTGCGCTGCCCTACAAACTGTTAGTTTTCAATCAGCTGACGTCTTGGTATATGTATGTCACTGTTGCTGCCTGTGAGTTTTAAAAACTCGAGATTTCCTTTTTAGCATATTGGCTACGTGACGAAAAGCTAAACCCCTCCCTCCTCCCTGTAACCAAGCGTGGTACTTTGATGACCTCCCTCCCCCCCCTAAACGGGGCACGTGATTTGGGTACGTTCCCTTAAATTTTTGTTTTATTCCAAAAGCTATTTACAATAGTAGATTAATTCTATATGCCATATTAAATCTAGGTAAACCAAATATTTTATGTATGTCCTCGCTAAACTATTTGACCTCTCAGAATATAAAACACAAATTTACGTATATATATTATACTAGCTCTGGCTGCGACTCCGTCCGCGTGGAATCTAATGCAAAAAACAGTACTAGTTTTAGCATGAATGGGTCGGCTCGCCCGGGGTAGTACCACCCTCTCACAGAACACCGACGTGAAGTAACAGTACTTGCATTGTTGCGTTTCGTTCGGTCAGTGAGAGCGCCGGAGACCCACCTCCTTTCCCCCTTTTCCTTTCTCCTTTCCCTACCTCTCCCCCATGCACAGGCTGGCAACACACTTGCAACTCCCCTGGTGTTGCTAGTGTCTATGTACGGTGGTGATCACTTAACATCAGGTGACCCACATGCTCGTTGGCCTGCTTTTGACATAAAAAAATGTATTAAGTCCATTTACTTATCTACTTTTCACTCGTACTTAAGTCGCGTCATCATTAAAATTACAATAATTTTTGATAGAGTGAACTGATTTTAATGAAACTAAGATTAAATGTTACTGGAAGATATGGTATTCGAGGTTTTATCGTGAACGCAGTACTTTAGCAGTCATGCGTATCGAAACAAAAGACAGACATTTCTAAAAATGATTGAAAAGTATTTTATTACTTACTAGCGGACCCGGCAGACGTTGTCCCGCCCTGATTATAGAAAAATCCTGGACAAATTATATACCAAAACGTTCCTCGTGAATCACTTTATCCACTGGTGAAAACCGCATAAAGATCTGTTTACTAGTTTTTGAGTTTATCGCGAACAGACAGACAGATAGACGCGGTAGGGGACTTTGTTTTATACTATGTAATGATTCCAAACCACAACTCATTTTTTCACAGAAATCTAAAAAGTACAGATACGTCAGATTTTACTTTCTTATTATGTGTATAGAAAATGGATGCAGTACTTTGATGTACGTTCTAAAATGATTCAGTCACAAGCCTTAAGGTCACCCTGTATTGATAATATGACTGTTAGCCATAGGGAAGCAACCACTGGAATGAGATTACGCTCAGGACACATTCTATACTAAAATTGTCTTTATGATGCGAGAAGTACCATCCCCTATCACTCAAAGTTGCGGCCTCATCGACAATTTGCACCACATTTTGGTAGAACGTGTTCGAAGCGAAGATACAAGATCTGGTCTCAACGCTTCTGGTTCGTTCCACATTAGTTTATATAATTCCTTGTTGTCTAACACTATTTTTAAATCTACTAGGGAACTACATCGAGTTAAGTTAGACTATTGTTAACTCTATATATTCCACGGTGAAGCATGAATGGGTCGGCTCACTCGGGGTAGTACCGCCCTCTCACAGAAAACTGACGTGAAGTAACAGTGCTTGCATTGTTGCGTTTCGTTCGGTCAGTGAGAGTGCCGGAGGACCACTTTCCCAGCTCTCTTGCCATCCCCTCTCTCCACTCCCCCAAACACAGGCTGGCAACGTACTTGTGACTTTCCTGGTGTTGTTAGTGTCTGTGGACGGCGGTGATCACTTAACATCAGGTGACTCGCCTGTTCATATATATATATATATATATATATACTAGCGGACCGGGCGGACGTTGTCCTGCCTTGAAAACAAAAAAAATCCTAAAAGTCGATCGCAGCGCCACCTGCCGGGTCCAATTGTGAATCTAAACCATTCTCGAATCTCCACGAACACACACAAAAAATTTCATCAAACTCGGTCCAGTCGTTTAGGAGGAGTTCAGTCACATACACACGCACACAAGAAATATATATATTAAGATAGTATATACTAGCGGGCCGGGCGGACGATGTCCTGCCTTGAGGAAAAAAAATATCTAAAATTCAACCGCAGTGCCACCTACCGGTTCCAAATGTGAATCTAAATCATTTAGGAGGAGTTCAGTGACATACACACATACAGAAGAAATTTATATATAAAGATACATATATATGTATATATCAAAGTAAAATTTGTTATAAACAAGAAGAGTTCAATAAAAAAATATTAGGTAACAGATAAAACTTTCGCAAAATACTGGATTGAAACTGTAAATACTAGGTTATAAATAAATAACCCTAAGTCCTGTACAGCGAGCACCAAGAGGCTAATACAATAGCAAGTCTAATATTCGGAGTAGCAATCCAGCCGGACACAATTCTATGCCTTACCGGTAAATTCGTTTTAACTTACCATATTGGTCTGACGTCAAGTGTCAGGCCTTTGATATAAATAACAATGAAAATTATACGTTTATGAATACATAACACCTGCTATGACGCGATATTTATTGTAACATAGTATGCACGTGTTATAATATTCTAGAATGGTGTTTATTGTTAAAAGCATGAGTTTCGGGTTGACCTCGAAATGGCAAATGTTAATAAAATACGAATATAATAGGTATGTAAATACTTTCATATTGTGTTATTGTTTCGCTATTTATGGATCATTAATATTACACGGTACAGATGATATAACAATAAACAGTCAATTGAAATTATTTTAAATATCTGTCTTTTGTATCATTTATACAATGCCGTCTATGGCTTATCTATATTCACAAATCTTTCAATTCTGTCTGTACGTTTTTTACCAAATCTTGTGAAATGTGTTTACTATAAATACCAATGATCATGGATATATATCGCCGACCGTAATTCATTACGTTATTAAAATAAATAAAAAAATCAAGGTGCTGTCGTTAAACGCCATGTATATAAATGACTACATATTAGTCTGTTTAAAATAATGAACAATTATTTTTCTCAAAGTACGCACTTATACATATTTTTGTAGAGAATCAACGCTGTATAAAAGTGTCTTTCATAGTTTTTCTATAAACCGACTCGTTTAAAAGTTGTAAACCGTTTTATAGGAGTGTCCCGGAGCACCGCGCTAACACTCCGCCTCTACACAGAGGTTCAGTCGCAATAGTGAGGTACCATGACGCGTGATCGACTCCCTGTACGATACTCACGCTTTATATTGAATTTCTTTAACCTTACCTAATTGGCTTAAATGTAGTTTGTTTACTTTTTAATTCCGTTGTAATATCTCCGAAAACAAACCATTCAAGATCAAACTCGCTATTAGAAAGAAAATGTATTCAGAAAGCTTCGTAAAGATAATATAAGCAGAGCCAGTATTTATTACTAGTGATTGTAATT
Source organism: Antheraea yamamai (assembly GCA_036509395.1). Taxonomy (NCBI): domain Eukaryota; kingdom Metazoa; phylum Arthropoda; class Insecta; order Lepidoptera; family Saturniidae; genus Antheraea; species Antheraea yamamai. The sequence continues at coordinate 11,494,798 of AP028425.1, forward strand.
TACAATAACTTTCCGCTTTAATAAATAATTTGAAAGAAAATTTTTGTTCTCTTAAAATGTATTTATTTAGGTGTTTCTTAACAGGGAAATCATATAAATAGCGGCCTGAAAACCATTGCGGTGTATACAGAGAAACTGTAAGATCAGGGTAAGTATACCTACTCTTATAATTTTACTAGCTTTGGCCGCTGCTTTACACACATTGGCTCTAACGGTTAGAACCAATTACTAATCTCAGATATATCGATATCAATTTTTATACGTCTACAGCGGATCCGTCATCCGACAGACAAACCTTTTCCCGCTACAGAGCTGAATAAGCTCCTAATGTGTAAACAATGAAAATAAGAATATTGAGAGGTTAAAGGCTGAAAAAAAAATTACTCGAAAAATAAAAACAAATTTTAAAACTCAGCATTAGCGTTACCCGCCTGGTATAACTATAGCTAGGTTTTGTCCCGCTAACCGAACAAATACAATAAATTAATTTAATGTACATCGATGAAGCCCCTTGTAAGGATAATGATGAGGAGCTTATATTCATACACTTGTATACATTTTTGCTGGCTTTATTATTACTTCTCGAAACTAATAAGTTATTATTATTAAAATAGGCGGATAAAAGGAATTGTTGTTACTCAGATTGATGTCCAAGTCATCCGTCTTTATTTGCATCGCTTCTCGAGGTACAGCAGTATACAAAAACTGGCTACCATCATATAGTAATTACTATAGGAATAAACAATGTGAATATTACTATTTCAGAGAAAATGGCGGACGTAGAGTCAGCAATAAGTACAGTGCAAACTATGCAGGCGGCTCTGTCGACACTGACGGCGCTATCATTGACGGCCTACCGCTTCCCTTTGGATACTGCCACAGATGATCTTCTGTGTAAGTGCTTTCCTATCTTAAGACCAGCTCCTAAATAACTGGGTATTTACTTTTATATAAAAAGAACGCTGACCGTTATTATTATTAGGGACTTTTTATGATGAACTGACACTTAAAAGTCCTAAGTTATATGAAAGTTTAAATTTATACTTGAATAATTTTGTCAAACTTTGTTCTTCGGAAAATCATTTTTCTATAATGAAAATTAAATGTATTATCTTGACTAACTGCAAGTATCTTCTTTATTATAGTTATCTGCTACAATTCTTATACTTGTTTTTATGTTAATTTTACCGTTACTTCTTAGCTCATATGCAAAATTATAATGACAGTATGCAACTTTGATAATGCTATGAAAGTTCTTTCTCTATACCTAGTATCAGTTCAGTCATTTTATATTATCGTATCTTAATCGTATCTATATAATTATCGTATTTGATTAATCGTATATAATCTTATCGTATCTTAGAAATGCTTTTTTTTCTAATATATAGTCATAGTAAGTTATAGCGCACTAACATATCTGCAGTATTGCAGAGCAATTTTATTAAGTCGTTTGTTATTCGTATGAATAATAGGTAATTAATAATTAATGTATTATTAGCCGCAGTTGACTACATAGTGATCGGCGGTGGATCTGCCGGGTGCGTGCTTGCCAATAGACTTAGTGAAGATGGTGACAATACAGTCTTAATGATAGAAGCTGGAGATGTTCCGCCTGCGGAGAGCATAGTTAGTAAAATTATAATAGCATTACTTATTATAACGACCTATTGTTGTTATCGAATAGCACTTACTCGCGATATGATCTGATCTTAAGTAGTAATATGAACGAAGATGATAGAGAGGTTTATTGTTAAAATGAGAAGTGCATATAATATTATAATGATATAATGGAATATTATATCACCCCCTACAACAATTCGTCTGAACATAGGTCAATGACAAGTAGCAGTTATTTGTTTTTGTCTGAACTTTGTATTCTTGGTCGCCGCTGTAGGACTATCCAGCAACAAATTGGATTTTTTTTAATTCAAAACAAAGTATAAGATTATATAGAAGAATAATGAAACAAGATTTTTGTTATTATGTTAACTATTATGTATACTTCTATACTAATACTAATATCATTACACAATATAAAACAAAGTCCCCTACCGCGTCTGTCTGTCTGTCTGTTCGCGATAAACTCAAAAATTACTGAACGGATTTTCATGCGGTTTCCACCAGTGGATAGAGTGATTCATGAGGAAGGTTTTAGTATATAATTTGTCAATGTTTTTTTATAATCCAAGCGGGACAACGTCTGCCGGGTCCGCTAGTACTATAATATTATAAAGAGGTAAAGTTTAAAAGTGTGAGAGGTTATAGATAGGGGGTAATATCTTGATCTACTAAATCGATTTTGAAAATTCTTTTAATAATAGAAAGCCACGTTATTTGTGAGTGTCATAGGCTATATATTAACCCGAAGAATGAAAAGACTTTTTCGTCGTAGTCGGATTTGCAAAGTAAGTCGGAGAAAAAACGGTCGAACGAAAACGTTACTTACGAACGCTGCCTTAACGATGAGAGATATGTGACTGAGTTCTAGAGAAAAGTTGTAGAACTTGCCTACAAAATTCCTACAAAAAAGTCAGCGACAGCATATGTCTAACTTTTATATTTAAGTCACAAAAAGTAGTTTTTATATTTAAAAAAATATATCAATCGTTATGATGATGTTTATTGGTCATGAATTCTTATCAAAATACATAGCACTCAGTACAAAACGAATCACACTCATAATTTCATCCCAAGTAAAAATATTTACCGCCCAACGAAGTGGGAACGGGTCAGCTAGTCAGTCTATAAATGTTAAATTTTCTGCTATTGTATTACTATATTGCATTCCAGTTACCGGGAACGTTTACTCTGCAACCCGACACAAAATCTGATTGGAACCAGACTTCAAAATATAATGGTTACTCAACTCTGAACATGGTTGATGGAGTTGCAGGGATGACCGCAGGTAAAATGTTGGGAGGTACCAGTTGCAACAACCATATGATTCAGGTTAGAGGTAATATAAGAGACTTTTCTAAGTGGGTAAATAAAACCGGTGATGATTCATGGAGTTACGAAAACCTTCTCCCTTACTTCATCAAATACGAGAACGTACTCGATGAAGCCATTGTCGATTACTACTCGTCTTCCCATGGTACTTCTGGACCGGTTAAATTGAAAACACAACCTAGTTCTAAAAACCTACCTATACTTGGCGCTTTCGAGGAACTAAATCACACTATCTTAGTCGATATAAATAATTCTAACGAGTCTTGCGGATACCTTGAACCCCAGCTTACTATTGCCGACGGCATAAGATATAGTGCTAGTATAGCTTATATGTCCGGAGTAAAAAATCGTACAAATCTATATGTAAAATATAATACCCTAGCCAAAAAAATCATATTTGATAGTAACAATACAGCGACTGGAGTAGAAATTTTAGATTCTGATAATGTAACTAAAACAATTAGTGTTAATAAGGAAGTTATTGTATCAGCTGGAGCAATAAGAACACCTCAACTTCTGATTTTATCTGGAATTGGTGATGAAGAAACACTAGATAATTTAGGAATAGATATGGTAGCTAATTTACCAGTAGGAAAAGAGCTAAAGGATCATTGTGCTGCAGTAACAGTGTACACCTTGGGTACAACAAACGAAACGGCAGTTTCAAACTACCATGAGTTCCCAGTGCCAATGACGACCGGGTATGTCGGCCTGAACTCCAGTGAGTACCCAGATTACCAAACGATTAACTTACTGTTCCCTCAGAGCTCATCGGGTCTTTTGCAGTTATGCGCTGTGGTCTTCAAATACAATGACAATATTTGTCAAACGATATATGACGCCAATAAAGAAAATGAAGTATTATTCGTTGTAAACAACATACTTCAGCCTGTATCAACAGGTCAAGTGATAATAAACAGCACTGATCCAAGCGCATATCCGATAGTGGAATTGGGGCTTTTGTCTAATGAAACAGACGTGAATGTTCTGGCACAGAGTCTGATGGATTTTGATTCTATTACCGATAGTAGTTATTTCAAAAGCTTAAACTCTACTATGGTCAATCTGAACTTAACGAATTGTAACGGGTTAAATAAGACTGATATTAACTACTGGATATGCTACGCTGTAGAGATGTCTTCAACTATGTGGCATTACAGCTCTAGCTGCCCAATGGGCACTGTCTTAAACTCTAATCTGACTGTTAAGAATACTACAAACTTGCGCGTTGTTGATGCATCAGCAATGCCTGACATCACCAGTGGGAATATCTTAGGTGCTATATATGTCCTTGCAGAGAAAGCTGCTGAAATTATAAAGGAAGCGAATAGTTAATATATAGTATACTTATATTTTACGTTTATGAGAACTGTTCCTGTGACAAGCACGTCAAATATTACCTACTTGCGTATTTGACAGTTTAGTTTTATAACTTTGTCTTTGTTTATATCATTAATGTCTACCTAAAGTACTTGTACCTTCAATGTCAAAATGTTGTATTAAATATTATACGATTAATATGTAAATTTTCTTTTATTTACAAAATTTAAACCTTATTCCATTGAGATACTTTGTCATCAACGGCACTGCTCAGAACAGTCATCATAAAATATTGATTATAAAGTGATACACGTCAAATATTACAACTGCATAACGTATCTTTAATGGAGTACAGTAATAATTCTCATAGAGTTACGTGGATGTACTTACAATAGAGAGGTATAATTTTTAGGTTTTCTAAGTTCACCTAAAATTCGGAATTTCCAACGATTAAAGATATCTTATTAATATGTAAATGAACTCTTCTTTACCCAAAGTGACAATTCACTACAGAAAATAATTATGGATTACACCTCGATGCACACTTTATATAAAAACCTCTTAGAACGTTCATTCTTTCATCTAAAATTAACGTAGGGCTATGTGTAGAAAATAAAACAACAGAAGTTCATTTTCACATAATTTTTGTCCTAGAGAGATATTTAAAACAGCGTGTATCACGTTAGACACATTATTTCAAACGTGTTGATATTATCTTTTCCAAGCCAACATGAAATAATATATTTAAAAATAGTTTATCTTACATCGCAGATGTACAGAGTTGAATATTCAATATAAATTAGATTTAGACCTGTGGAGTATAACACAGGTTGTTTTTTTTTTCGAACTGACTACGGTGTTGACCTAGCATGGTCTTAATGGCTTCACCGGACTACGAAGGCGAGCGCTTAAGGCACTCAGCCGATTTTATTTGACAACTAGCTCAAGGATGCACGGCACACCTCGGCTTGGGCTGTTGCCTGATACATGCAATTCGCGACCTATCTTTTTTTTTTAGCGTGGAGAAATCCCTTATGGATACACCACCCTCTCGGGGAAGAGAGTGGGTTATGTCCGACTCGCACAGACTAAAACCCCACGATGTACGTCTTCCGCTATAGTTGGGGCGGCACGAGATCTATATATATATAGACTTCATCGTGCCGCCCCAGCGGTTGGCCCAGCAGCAAAAGTGCCGCCGCCGGGCCCCGTCTTGTTGGGAGACAGTCATGTACACACCGGCCGTCTCCTCCGTCCGCCGGACCTGTGCAATGGGAGGATGGGCCCCCCGACCCATCGGTCGGATAAACTGCCGCCTCCTTCTGCGAGGAAGTCGTCTCCACAGCATTCCACACATCCTCGCCGCCAAGCATGGCCGCAACTACGCTCTGCTGTGTGCTGCGCGGTATCCGGCTCAACGCGCACTGATGGCATACGGCGGTCAGCTCCCTGCGTGTTATCCGGTGCAGGTACCAACCGAAGCACCTTTGCCAGGTCAGCACCTGCACTAGACGAAACGTCAGGGAGCCCCACTTCCTCTGATACCATTCCGGTAGGACCGGGCGAATGGCGTCGATCGTGTATCGACCGTAACGCGCGTCCGCCAGGTCCTGCCTCCACCTGTCCAACATCTCCTCCCTCACACTTCTCCTTCTTTCCTCTATTTCTCTGGGAGCTAGAGGCTCTCCGATTCGTTTTTTAGCCGCTGTATACTCATATACAGCGACAAGCACCTCTGCCTCTAGCTCCCAGGGAAGGGAGGCGGCCAGCACCATAGCTGCCGTCGAGGACACCGTTCGGTACCTTCGAATCACCTTCAACGCCACGGTACGCTGCGCGTACGGATATTGGTGGCGTTGAGGACGTCGACCCACAACGGCGCCTCGTAGGTGGCCATGGACCGAACGACCGCCATTTAGAGACAGCGGCAGACGGCACCCGCCCCCCCCCCCGTATTGGGGAGGAGTCGTCCCTTAAAGTGGGACTCGAACCGCCAGCGTCCGTCCAGGGTCAGGCCCAGATACTTCATCTGGGTCCCCACCCTGACACGGACGCCCTCCACATAAATGTGGGCCCCCGGAGGTGGCCCTCACCGAGGTCCATTTAACATTAGGGCCTCGGTCTTATCGAGGACCACCTCGAGGCCCTGCCTTCTGATACGCCCGACCACGAGGGTGACGGCCTCCGTGGCCAGGCGCATCAGGCTGTTGATTTCCCCTCCCCGAGCTACGACTAGGGTGTCATCCGCGTAGCAAATGAGGCGCGCTCCAGAAGGGAGCGCGCCGTGGAGCACCCAGTCGTAGCCCATGTTCCACAGGAGTGGGCCCAAGGTCGACCCCTGTGGAATCCCGCACGCCGTGTTGCGTCGGATCATCTGTCCCCTAGCGTCGACGAAGGCGACCTCTCTCCCGTCCAGGTACGCCTCTAACAGCCACCGCAGGTACGGGGGCACTCCGAAAAAGCGGACCGCCTCCGGTATGACACCATGCGGCAGACTGAAGGCGTTGGCGATGTCCAAGGACACCACCAATATTCTCTCGCCCTGAGAGGTCGCCTCCGTGAAGACCTGTTTTAGGAGGGTCAAGGCGTTTAACGTGGAACGCCCTGACCGGACGCTGAACTGCACGTCCGTCAGGTTCGACCCCACTTCCTCAAGATGCCGGACGACCCGGGAGGCAAAGATCCTCTCGAGCGCCTTCCCGGTGTCGTCCAGCAACACGAGGGGCCGGTACGCGCACGCGCAGTCCGGGCGGCGGCCTTCCTTCCCTATCAGACAAATAGGGACCAACCGCAAGACAGCGGTCAAACAGCTCCCGAAACCATCCCCCAAGATGCCCTAATATGGTAGGACAGGTTGTGTCTCTCACACAAAATAAATGACAATGCAAAACTTTTAACTTTCTCTAGAGAGTCTTTATATTCACATATCATATATATTAATACGTGAAGTCAAAACTTTGTATCCCTTTTTAAGAAAATTGCGTGAACGGATGAATGTGAAATTTGGCATAGTTAAAGTTTATATGGAGGAGAAGTGCAGAAAGCTATTTATTTTATATAAAATGCATTATAAGTACATTAAATTAATTAAAATATGCATTACTCACACTACTGCTCCAATTTTACACAACATATACACACATGTAAATAAAAAAGACATTTTGACATCCGTCAATAACGGACTTCAAAAAAGTAGTAATAATATTCGTCCAATAGGATAGGCGAAGGAATTAATCCATACTGCCAAACTTCAAAAAAGGATGCGAAGGAGGTTGCTATGCTCGACTGTATGTATTTTTTTTTACTCTTACGTTCCAATTATCCTTTTTTATTCTACATTCAACAATGATATTATAACATATCTTATATATTAACACGTGAAGCCAAAACTTTGCACCCCTTTTTAAGCGAATTGCGCGAACGGATGAACTTGAAATTTGGCATAGTTAAAGTTTATATGGCAGAGAAGTGCACAAAGCTATTTTTTTTATATAAAATGCATTACAATCATATTAAATTAATTAAAATATAGATTACTCATACTACTGCTTGAATTTTACATAACATATATGTAAATGAAAAAGACGTTTCGAACATCCTTCATCCTTCTTACGTTCCAATTAATTTATTATTAACATGACTGACGTTGCTTGCCTTACAATATGCCCTTTGAAATCAACTGGTTAAATTGTAGGTTAATTTTAGAATAATGTAATATGTAAATTCATAATATACTTTACCATTATTTGATAAATCATTTATCTTTAGTAAATTTATGGAACTACTGAAATAATTATTATTCTCTTTGGTTTTATTGAATGTCAAAATTTTTAGGTGACAGGACTGCTTTTCACTTCATGTCACTTTACTGGCTCATCGAATTTGGCCCTACTCTTTTTGATTTTTGGATTTTTTTATTTTTAATTATTTGTTCGTCGTTTGTTAGTTAATGTTCGAATGTAAAAATTGTTTGTTCGTCTTTTTCTATTTTGTACTCATTGCACCTCAGCCGGCTCGCGTTATCCTTTTTCGCAAGTCTAACCTAACCTAACCAACACTTAAACAAACAATTTTTACATTCGAACATTAACGAACAAACGACGAACAAATAATTAAAAATAAAAAAAACCGAGTTTATCACACTCATTACTAACGGACACATGCTAACGACTATCAGGAAATGAAACTTTTATTTTCGAAAGTAATTCTTTATTTGTAAAACATGACTTAAACAACTCCGACAATAATGTATCATTGTATAAACTGTAACTACTAAATAATTCTGTAAATCTTTCATTGTTTTGCCAATAAACCAATACATCATACAATAGCTTTTAGTGGATGCACACAGAGGAGTCAATTCCAGACATCACTATCGTTCACATACTGATCCACTGTATAATATCCTTTTGACAATAAAACCCGCTTGATGTGGCGCTTAAATTTACAGTCCGGCAAATCGGTAACACGCTTTGGGACTTTATTGTAGAACGTAACACTATTACCTAAAAAACTATTACTGGTTTGAGTCTGAAACATGGGACGACCAGTTTATTACAGTTTCTAGTATTTAGATTATGCCGGTCTTTTACTAAATGCAGTTTTTCAAAGTTTTTATGGACATAAATGAAATTATCAAGAATGTATCGGGAGGGTAGAGTTAAGATACCGAATTTCTGGAACTTCGTTTTTAATAATTCGTGAGGCCCCATATTATATATTGCTCGAACTGCCCGTTTTTGTAATGAAAATATGGTGTCTACCTCAGCAGCCGTACCCCACAGCAGAATACCATAAGACATTAGCTTATGCTATTTAAGCTATGGAAGTAAGCGAAGTAGACTAACCTAGTAGTGGCAATATCTGTAAGCTGGCGAATCTTACGTATTGCGAATGCAGCGGAACTTAATCTGCTCGTCATTTTTTAATGTGAGGGCCCCACTGTAATTTAGAATCTAATGTTATTCCCAAGAATACAATATTGTCAACTAACCCTACTAAATTCCCTTCGATATTGACTCTACTATCAACCTGTCTAACATTGAGTAAAGTAAATCTCATACATTTCGTTTTATCTGCATTTAGCAACAGGTTATTTAACGCAGACCAATGACAAATTTAATTTAAAGTATTATTCAGATGCCCAACCTCTGAATCTATCCTTTTCACTTTAAATATTAGAGAAGTATCGTATGCAAAAAGCACCATATCAGCAGAGTTATTAACCACTAGCAGTAGATCGTTTATATATATATATATATATATATATATATATATTAAGAACAAAAACGGCTCTAAACTGGAGCCCTGCGGGACACCAATTCGCGCAAACGATCCTGCAGAGGTTGCCCCCATGTATGTTAACTTTCTGACATCGATCTTTTAAATAAGAGACTAGAAGGGTTTTAATTTAAGAATAAGCGTACTATGATCAACGAAATCAAAGTCCTTAGACAAATCGCAGAACATACCAATTGCATCCTGCGAATTCTCCCAGGGTCCCAATATATGGTTTATGAACGTTGCACCAGCGTCAGTAGTAGATTTCGATTTTGTGAAACCAAACTGTCGACCATCCAGAAACTTTTGCACTGTAAAATATTCTACCAATTGTTTAAGCATCATCTTTTCAAGAATTTTACTTATCGACGGAAGTACAGAAATAGGTCTATAATTTCCAAGACTACTTCTGCAGCCTGATTTAAACAAAGGGAACCACTTTGCTTACCTTCATTAGATTAGGGAAAGTTCCTTTTGATATACGAGTATACTGTTTAAATATATTAGCCAAATGTGGTGAAATAGCGACAATCAAGAAATGTATTACTATTACCGACATTCGTGTGTCTTCGGTGTGTTTTAAAGTCAATTGTTTGAATGTCCTTATTATTTCACCTGCACTAATAGATGAGGATTTAAATTTTGAATTTGTAGGTCATATTCTTTAAAAGAGCTGCGGCACCCTGGGCTGATTATGTTATACTCATTATTATTTGTGAAGGTATATTAGTGAAATAATCTTGGAAAACAGTTGCTACCTCTGAATTGTTTGAAATACGTACTCCGTCGAGACTTAGATTAAATGAGTTATTACGAATTATGATATTAAATAAGCTGTCATAGTCACTATCTGGATTTTGATTAAGAAAAGTCTTAAAAGATATATTTTGTGCAAAATTATGATTTAAAAGACCTAATCTATTTTGTGTTAGGTTTATCATAGTTTATTTTAACAAGGAGTCTTTCGTGGTCAGACCGTATCTCACTAACAATACTACCGCCAATGGTCTTGAAGTCAGTAAAAACATTATCAATACAAGATGCAGTTTGAGACGTACATCTGGTTGGCTCATTAAAAAGAGGATCCAGGTTAAACGACCTAAATAACGATGTGAACATAGTGACCTCTGGCGACGTACTTAAAATATCTATATTGAAGTCACCACAGATTAAAACTTGCTTATTACTATTAAATATTTTTAAAAGAATTTCCTCAATTTTTTGTAAGAATTGGTGAATACTTGATGATGGAGGTCTATAAACACAAATAATAATTAATTTATCCATCTCTGTACAAGCCACTTTACAAATACGATCTATTGAGAGACTGCATATATCTTTCCTTTCTTTATATCTTAAATTATTTTTGAATAATATAATACAACCACCACCAACAGTGATTGTTCTATTAAAAACACTGGCAACCGAAAAATGGGGTACATTAAATAGCATTTTATTAGGTTTAAGCCATGTTTCTATAAAACATAAGATATCTAGTCTCTGTCTATTTAATAATAATTCTATATCTAATATTTTGCCGGAGAAGCGATTAATATTTTGGTGGTACAATGTGATATTACACCACTCCTTTGTCTTATTACCAGCACATCACTTTACCATATCAAAACTGTGTTAACGGGGTACGTACCGAAATTATTTCTAGACGTTTGTACAGCCTTTATATTTTCTTTTACTCCAAACCCGAAAAAGTTACAGGTATTACAAAATTTAAAAACATAGCAGATTCAGTTTAAAATAAAACAATAATCTGCAAATGAATTTCATCGTGCAAACATATGTAACTTGCCCATTTGTACCCGTAGGAAACACTTTGAACCATAAGAATATCTCAACAGAAAAATAAGAGCACGTAAAAATATTGTTTACAATTACTATTATTTTTTATTTCAAGATCTCGGTTTTTAACTTACATTAATCATGCAATCGTTTGTACCCGTAGGATGGCACTTTGAACCATAGGAATATCTCAACAGAAAATAAGAGAGCTAAAAATATTGTTTACGAGTTTTGGAAAAATTTAAAGATCTCACCAACAGAAAAATAAGAGCACTTAAAAATATTGTTTACGATTATCGTTTTTAATTTCAAGGTCTCAGTTTTCAACTTACATTAATCATGCAATCGTTTGTACCCGTAGGAAGCACTTTGAACCATAATAATATCTCAACAGAAAAATAAGAGAACTAAAAATATGGTTTACGAGTTTTTAAAAAAATTTAAGATCTCACCAGCAGAAAAACAAGAGCACTTAAAAATATTGTTTACGATTATCGTGTTTAATTTCAAGGTCTCAGTTTTCAACTTACATTAATCATGCAATTGTTTGTACCCGTAGGAAGCACTTTGAACCATAATAATATGGACCGTTTATTTTGAAAGTGGTGTAAGTCCATTTTCTTTTGTTTCGAGAAAATTAAAGGTAACTATATTTGTTGATTTAAAAATACAGGCAAATCATATGAGGTCTGGCATTGTTTCTATTGTTTTATCAACATTTAATTTGTTTATATAAATTTGGTTTTGGCTAATTAGACTACGATAACACATATTTATGTGCTGTAAATGGACTTACACCACTTTCAAAATTAGACAATTGTAAAAATCGTTTAATTTCAATTTTGAAAAATCAAATATCGCTTAAAATATACTTTACTTTAATATAATTTTGTTTACAAATACGCATAACAACACATAAAATTTTATTTTAGACGGCAATTACATTGTCATTACAAGATACTGATTACAAGAATTTACTTATTCTCTGCATGTGGTAGTGTTTCAAAATATGCATGATGCACCGGAGGTATATAGGGTAGTAGCTGCTTCATGACTTTATATTTTTCGTACGTAATAGGTCTGGCATTTTGGTACAAAGGCTCCAGGGCGATTTTTTCAAATTTTAACGGTCTTCCAGGACGTAGAGGTAATAAATTGATAATTTTACTACTGTTGTTTTTGTTGTTTATTTAATTCGCCAAAATACGGGCAAAGATACGGAGTCATACAGCCTTGTCGTATTTATTTTCTTCTCACAGGTACATTTGCGCAGTACATTTTCTAATACATTTCTCTAATTTTTTAATATCTATCTTTTAACTTACGAGTAGTGGAAACACGGAGGGGAAACAATGCAAATCGTCCGCGGGTGAAACCGCGGGACACAGCTAGTATAAAATAAATGAAAAATAACAAAACACTGATCGGTATCCATCTGCTATGCCACCTACCTCTGTCAATTGGACTTACACCACTTTCATAATCGATGATTATGCAATTTCATTTACCGACCGATTTTAAGTTGTACAAAACATGGGATTTTTTTGAGAAATTAAACATGGACTAGTTATATATAAAAAAATTACATTAAATTAAGCATGAATTACGTGATAGCTCATTTTTCTCAAAAATGGACTTACACCACTTTCAAAATAAACGGTCCATATCTCAACAGAAAAATAAGAGAACTAAAAATATTGTTTACGAGTTTTTGAAAAATTTCCAGATCTCAACCAACAGAAAAATAAGAGCACTTAAAAATATTGTTTACGAGTTTTTTTTTTAAATTTCAAGATTTCAGTTTTCAGCTTACATTAATCATGCAACCGTTTGTACCCTAAGGAAGAATTTTAAACCATAAGAATATCCCAAAGGAAAATAACAGCACTTAAAAATGTTGGTTACGAGTTTTTTGAAAAATTTCAAGACCTCGGTTTTTCAACTTACATTAATTTTTCAAATAGATATCGTCTTACAATCGTTTGTACCCGTAGGAAACACTTTGAACCAAGAATATTTCAACAGGCAACAGGTTAATGTTCGAATGTAAAAATTGTTTGTTCGTCTTTTTCTATTTTGTACTGATTGCACCTCGGCCGGCTCGCGTTATCCTTTTTCGCAAGTCTAACCTAACCTAACCAACACTTAAAATTAATAATAAGTGGATACTTTCGTATGCAATACAACGCGCTCGCCGACCGCTGCCGCGGCCGGCTCGCGTTATCCTTTTTCGTAAGTCTAACCTAACCTAACCGACAAACAAACAAACAATTTTTACATTCGAACATTAACGAACAAACGACGAACAAATAATTAAAAATAAAAAAAAACCAAAAATCAAAAAGAGTGGGGCCAAATTCAGTCTGCTCACTTTACTTCATGTTGCCATAAGAGTAAAGCAATATTTCCAAAGTCAATGTCAATATTTTAATGTTTAGTATTTCTTTATGGTGTACTCACTTCAAATGATGATTCAATAAAAAATTAGCGAAAAGTACTTTGTAAAATCAAAATAAGAAAATTTGTTTCCAAATGATGATACTGGGAATATCACTATTGCTTATAAAGTACAGACTATATTTAATTCAATACTATCCAGAAATACCATGCACCTATGGTGTCGTGTAAAATTAATTGAAAACTGTGTCATGAGTTGTGATAAATTTCTTTATTTTCGTAAAGTTATGTTTACTTAGTATTTGAGAGCCTTACCACCTTATGTAACCGCCTGTTTTTTGTTTCAAATTTATAATTAATTTCAATTTTCATTTAGACATAGATTTTTTTTATGTTTATATAATTTAAAAAAAAGTGCCAAATAACTGAGTAGCCATGATGAAAAACTTTGATTATAGAAGTTATACCCTTTGACAAAAGAACCCTAATAAAGTTCAAACTTAGAAAATCAATGAACTATGGTCGAATGTCGATGGGCGCCCACTAGTATTCCTTAAAATAAGTTGGCAGACGTGGCTTTATACAAATTAGGAAAATAAACAATGTACAAAGAGCATAATTCTTTGACAGGTACTGTTGTGTATAAAATAGTAAACAGTACAGAATTCGTGCATTTCAGAAGCAGCAATGGCGTGAATATGAGCACAATCTCGTATGTTGTTAGATGAAAAAATATATGTCGGGAGGATTACTGCTGTCCTACCTTCATACTATTGGCCACTTGCTACTATTGTTCAGTTTTGAAAAACTCTTGCCTCGAATTATTAGCCAGTCATAATCACTTTGATTATTGTTGACTCTTCTTTGGACACCTGATTTTGAACTTGATTGATTAAATCTTAAGGGTGACACTTTTATAACTGCCTCTTTGTCGTTATGCCGAGATGTAGTCAAAAATAGTTAGAAACAGAAACAAAATAGGTAACCAGAAAAATTAACAGAAAAGTGTGAAAATCTCGTGCAAGCGTACAAACTGTTAAAATTATTAGTCTTTAGGTATAGTTAAACCCTTCAACAACAAACCTTAGACTCTTACTTATCTCTTGTTAAATCAACAATGCCCTTCAGAATATATGGACTATTTACCATTTTGGTACATTTTCCTTACTGCAACGCAAACACAAATCGAAAAGGGTCAGATATGTAGCAGAAAGAATATTTTATTGTCGGAACAAAACAAAACATCTCACATATACAAATTTAAAATGCAGCAGTACAACTAGAGTAGTAGGGATTCGACGGTTCTGCCTCAACGCTTCTAACTCATATCATTTTTTTTTTCGGGTGATTTTTTTGTCGCCGAGAAATATCGAAACTAAAAAAAAATTAAATAAAAAAAAAAAAACATTTGGTGTCAAAATGGGGGTTTTGGACCACGCTCGATCGATTGCCGTCATCGGATTTGCGATATCTCTACTCAATCAAAAGTTACCTTTTACAATTATTCACAATCATGCAATTACCTAATCACCTTTAATCACATAACGAACCGATACCGAATTCTTTCGGAGTTTATCACACTCATTACTAACGGACACATGCTAACGACTATCAGGAAATGAAACTTTTATTTTCTAAAGTAATTCTTTATTTGTAAAACATGACTTAAACAACTCCGACAATAATGTATCATTGTATAAACTGTAACTACTAAATAATTCTGTAAATCTTTCATTGTTTTGCCAATAAACCAATACATCATACAATAGCTTTTAGTGGATGCACAGAGAGGAGTCAATTCCAGACATCACTATCGTTCACATAATGATCCACTCTATAATATCCTTTTGACAATAAAACCCGCTTGATGTGGCGCTTAAATTTACAGTCCGGCAAATCGGTAACACGCTTTGGGACTTTATTGTAGAACGTAACACTATTACCTAAAAAACTATTACTGGTTTTGCTAAGTCTGAAACATGGGACGACCAGTTTATTACAGTTTCTAGTATTTAGATGATGCCGGTCTTTTACTAAATGCAGTTTTTCAAAGTTTTTATGGACATACATTAAATTATCAAGAATGTATCGGGAGGGTAGAGTTAAGATACCGAATTTCTGGAACTTCGTTTTTAATAATTCGCGAGGCCCCATATTATATATTGCTCGAACTGCCCGTTTTTGTAATGAAAATATGGTGTCTACCTCAGCAGCCGTACCCCACAGCAGAATACCATAAGACATTAGCTTATGCTATTTAAGCTATGGAAGTAAGCGAAGTAGACTAACCTAGTAGTGGTAATATCTGTAAGCTGGCGAATCTTACGTATTGCGAATGCAGCGGAACTTAATCTGCTCGCCATTTTTTAATGTGAGGGCCCCACTGTAATTTAGAATCTAATGTTATTCCCAAGAATACAGTATTGTCAACTAACCCTACTAAATTCCCTTCGATATTGACTCTACTATCAACCTGTCTAACATTGAGTAAAGTAAATCTCATACATATCGTTTTATCTGCATTTAGCAACAGGTTATTTAACGCAGACCAATGACAAATTTAATTTAAAGTATTATTCAGATGCCCAACCTCTGAATCTATCCTTTTCACTTTAAATATTAGAGAAGTATCGTATGCAAAAAGCACCATATCAGCAGAGTTATTAACCACTAGCAGTAGATCGTTTATATATATATATATATTAAGAACAAAAACGGCTCTAAAATGGAGCCCTGCGGGACACCAATTCGCGCAAACGATCCTGCAGAGGTTGCCTCCATGTATGTTAACTTTCTGACATCGATCTTTTAAATAAGAGACTAGAAGGGTTTTAATTTAAGAATAAGCGTACTATGATCAACGAAATCAAAGTCCTTAGACAAATCGCAGAACATACCAATTGCATCCTGCGAATTCTCCCAGGCTCCCAATATATGGTTTATCAACGTTGCACCAGCGTCAGTAGTAGATTTCGATTTTGTGAAACCAAACTGTCGACCATCCAGAAACTTTTGCACTGTAAAATATTCTACCAATTGTTTAAGCATCATCTTTTCAAGAATTTTACTTATCGACGGAAGTACAGAAATAGGTCTATAATTTCCAAGACTACTTCTGCACCCTGATTTAAACAAAGGGAACCACTTTGCTTACCTTCATTAGATTAGGGAAAGTTCCTTTTGATATACGAGTATACTGTTTAAATATATTAGCCAAATGTGGTGAAATAGCGACAATCAAGAAATGTATTACTATTACCGACATTCGTGTGTCTTCGGTGTGTTTTAAAGTCAATTGTTTGAATGTCCTTATTATTTCACCTGCACTAATAGATGAGGATTTAAATTTTGAATTTGTAGGTCATATTCTTTAAAAGAGCTGCGGCACCCTGGGCTGATTATGTTATACTCATTATTATTTGTGAAGGTATATTAGTGAAATAATCTTGGAAAACAGTTGCTACCTCTGAATTGTTTGAAATACGTACTTAGATTAAATGAGTTATTACGAATTATGATATTAAATAAGCTGTCATAGTCACTATCTGGATTTTGATTAAGAAAAGTCTTAAAAGATATATTTTGTGCAAAATTATGATTTAAAAGACCTAATCTATTTTGTGTTAGGTTTATCATAGTTTATTTTAACAAGGAGTCTTTCGTGGTCAGACCGTATCTCACTAACAATACTACCGCCAATGGTCTTGAAGTCAGTAAAAACATTATCAATACAAGATGCAGTTTGAGACGTACATCTGGTTGGCTCATTAAAAAGAGGATCCAGGTTAAACGACCTAAATAACGATGTGAACATAGTGACCTCTGGCGACGTACTTAAAATATCTATATTGAAGTCACCACAGATTAAAACTTGCTTATTACTATTAAATATTTTTATAAGAATTTCCTCAATTTTTTGTAAGAATTGGTGAATACTTGATGATGGAGGTCTATAAACACAAATAATAATTAATTTATCCATCTCTGTACAAGCCACTTTACAAATACGATCTATTGAGAGACTGCATATATCTTTCCTTTCTTTATATCTTAAATTATTTTTGAATAATATAATACAACCACCACCAACAGTGATTGTTCTATTAAAAACACTGGCAACCGAAAAATGGGGTACATTAAATAGCATTTTATTAGGTTTAAGCCATGTTTCTATAAAACATAAGATATCTAGTCTCTGTCTATTTAATAATAATTCTATATCTAATATTTTGCCGGAGAAGCGATTAATATTTTGGTGGTACAATGTGATATTACACCACTCCTTTGTCTTATTACCAGCACATCACTTTACCATATCAAAACTGTGTTAACGGGGTACGTACCGAAATTATTTCTAGACGTTTGTACAGCCTTTATATTTTCTTTTACTCCAAACCCGAAAAAGTTACAGGTATTACAAAATTTAAAAACATAGCAGATTCAGTTTAAAATAAAACAATAATCTGCAAATGAATTTCATCGTGCAAACATATGTAACTTGCCCATTTGTACCCGTAGGAAACACTTTGAACCATAAGAATATCTCAACAGAAAAATAAGAGCACGTAAAAATATTGTTTACAATTACTATTATTTTTTATTTCAAGATCTCGGTTTTTAACTTACATTAATCATGCAATCGTTTGTACCCGTAGGATGGCACTTTGAACCATAGGAATATCTCAACAGAAAATAAGAGAACTAAAAATATTGTTTACGAGTTTTTGAAAAATTTAAAGATCTCACCAACAGAAAAATAAGAGCACTTAAAAATATTGTTTACGATTATCGTTTTTAATTTCAAGGTCTCAGTTTTCAACTTACATTAATCATGCAATCGTTTGTACCCGTAGGATGGCACTTTGAACCATAGAAATATCTGAACAGAAAATAAGAGAACTAAAAATATGGTTTACGAGTTTTTGAAAAATTTTAAGATCTCACCAACAGAAAAATAAGAGCACTTAAAAATATTGTTTACGAGTTTTTTTTTTAAATTTCAAGATTTCAGTTTTCTGCTTACATTAATCATGCAACCGTTTGTACCCTAAGGAATAATTTTAAACCATAAGAATATCCCAAAAGGAAAATAACAGCACTTAAAAATGTTGGTTACGAGTTTTTTGAAAAATTTCAAGACCTCGGTTTTTCAACTTACATTAATTTTTCAAATAGATATCATCTTACAATCGTTTGTACCCGTAGGAAACACTTTGAACCAAGAATATTTCAACAGGAAAAGAATAGCAGAGGTATTTCACGTGAAGCGGACATCGAAAAAAAGTTGAGGTTATGAATTTCGTTCATATTGAGCTTAATGGGACTTGTAGTAGGTATGAATGCGAGTACATTTTTTTCTTATAAAATTTTCTTCTTCTTCTTATATTCTTATTCTTATAAAATTCTTATAAAAATATTTAATAGTAATAAGCAAGTTTTAATCTGTGGTGACTTCAATATAGATATTTTAAGTACGTCGCCAGAGGTCACTATGTTCACATCGTTATTTAGGTCGTTTAACCTGGATCCTCTTTTTAATGAGCCAACCAGATGTACGTCTCAAACTGCATCTTGTATTGATAATGTTTTTACTGACTTCAAGACCATTGGCGGTAGTATTGTTAGTGAGATACGGTCTGACCACGAAAGACTCCTTGTTAAAATAAACTATGATAAACCTAACACAAAATAGATTAGGTCTTTTAAATCATAATTTTGCACAAAATATATCTTTTAAGACTTTTCTTAATCAAAATCCAGATAGTGACTATGACAGCTTATTTAATATCATAATTCGTAATAACTCATTTAATCTAAGTACGTATTTCAAACAATTCAGAGGTAGCAACTGTTTTCCAAGATTATTTCACTAATATACCTTCACAAATAATAATGAGTATAACATAATCAGCCCAGGGTGCCGCAGCTCTTTTAAAGAATATGACCTACAAATTCAAAATTTAAATCCTCATCTATTAGTGCAGGTGAAATAATAAGGACATTCAAACAATTGACTTTAAAACACACCGAAGACACACGAATGTCGGTAATAGTAATACATTTCTTGATTGTCGCTATTTCACCACATTTGGCTAATATATTTAAACAGTATACTCGTATATCAAAAGGAACTTTCCCTAATCTAATGAAGGTAAGCAAAGTGGTTCCCTTTGTTTAAATCAGGCTGCAGAAGTAGTCTTGGAAATTATAGACCTATTTCTGTAATTCCGTCGAAAAGTAAAATTCTTGAAAAGATGATGCTTAAACAATTGGTAGAATATTTTACAGTGCAAAAGTTTCTGGATGGTCGACAGTTTGGTTTCACAAAATCGAAATCTACTACTGACGCTGGTGCAACGTTCATAAGGGGTTATATACAGTTAGACGGCCGAAAAAAAGTGAATTTTCCAGAATTTTTTCTGAGAAAACTTTTTAATTTATTGATCCAAAAATTTATACACATATTATGGTATCTTTTAACTGTATTTTAAGACAGTACTAGTAAAAATATTTATTTGAAAAAGAGCTACAGCTGATCTCCAGGAGCTCCTCTCAAAAAAAGACGTTTTGCGGTGACCACTATATCCCGGAACTGGATCATCTGAAATTAAAAAACCAAACAGATTTCGTTAAAATAATGTTAAATCTAGTAATTAATCGAAGGAATAAGCAAAATAATTTTTTTTGACAAAATGGCGGTTTCTCAAAAAAAAAAATCGATTCTTCACCGAAATTTCGGCCTTAAATTGTTTATAAAAAAAAAATATTTATCGGAGAGAAAAAATCTTCGATTAATTACTAAAAAATATATTTAAGAAGGTCGTGTTAAAATTTGAGACTAATCGGTCTAGCCGTTTTCGAGTAATGTTGGTCACCGACTTTGAAAACACCATTTTGAGAAAAACGCGTTTAAAGTTTGGAATGCACTTTACATGGGATAAAAAAATTTTTTTTTTAACTTACATGGAGTTGTCTATTCCAGGACCATATAATACACCCTCCGCCGATTCAGCAGCTTCTAATAACTCAAGCTGATGTTGTCTGCGAGCCATTCTTCCATCTCGGGTGCTCTCACGCGCTCTGAGATCGGAAATGCTCACGCGCTTCTCATCTTCTTTTTCGGCATATGAATGCGCATTGGGCCCAAGTGTAATTCCTATAGCATTCATATAATACAATAGTGATGCCATTCCTTCATTAAATATGCCAGCAGCTATGTATGCAGCAATTTCCACAGTTTTTGAACCGGCTGGAACAATTTTGGGAGAGATTTTCCAAATCAGTTGATTGTAGCTCTCGTTGTTGTTTTGATTAAAACCACCTACACATCTCTCCAATAAATTCTCACTGCTGAGATCTGTGAAAATCGGATGTATAGCCTCAGCAACATCTTTTGGTAATGGCTCATAATCATGTTCGAAAGTGGATAATTGATTGGCAGCTGCAGCCTTCTGCCAGTCGCACCATGATTCTGGTCCTTCCGGGCACTTGTCGTGCTGAGGTTCTTCGTCACTTGAACAATAATGGTAATATGTGGCCCATATAGCATTATACATTTTTTGAAGGGAATCACAATTTCTCCTTATTGCTAAGCCATAATAAACTGTCAACTTATCGATCATCTTTCCAGTAAGTTTGCCTTTTCCACCGAGAGTTTTTTTTTGTATTTTTTTTCCTTTTTTGTTTTCAACTGTTTCAACATTTTTGTTGACACAATCTCTGAGTCGCGTGCCCATTCGTTTCTGTACGTGTTCAATACATTCTTTTTTTACAACTTCTTGATCACCATAAGGTGCAGCCTTCAAAATTCCTGAGTACGTTTTGGAGTCACCGTCTCCGATGTAATTTTTGTACATGACTCCAAGTTTTTTCAATGAACGTTGAAACATTTCGATGACTGAATCAACTTCCATTTTCCCAGAAGAACCAGAATGATTTGCAGTGCAAGTATCTTTATGTTCTGCATACCATTCCTTATATTCTTCGGTACCGAGTTTCTTCTTCCAAGTTTCACACTGTTTGCAGTAGGAACTTTTCACATCAATATCTATGATTTTATCAGAATAGTATCCGATCAATGATGTCACACCGTACAAGGAACTAAACCCTCGCTTTTTCCATGTACCATCGCCAGATACAGTTAATTCTGTCGAATCTTCATTGCCTTGATGTTCGGAAGTCGAACGTTTTTCTTCAGTACAAGCCTGTTGAAAAAGTTTTTCGGTGGCTGTTTTTATACTGGAGTGAATATTATCTATTATCAAATCGTAAGTGGGCTGTGATATAAAGGCTCGCATGTCCATTAATCCACAAAATTTTGCTGCACCTTTTAACCCTAATCCGAGGACTCTCATGACAAATAAAAATCGTCGATTTATTTCATAAGAATGCGCGACAAAAGGACTAGAATTTATGTTACGATCTGCACACTTATCACACAGCAAAACAATTTTAAAACCAAGTCCTCGTTCAGAAGCAGTTTGAAACTTGACATTTCCGTCACAGATCTTACATTTCACATATTCAGAAATTGCTGCAAATACTGTAATAAAATTTAAAATGCGATACTCAATAGACGGATCACGTGGAACTGAGATTTCCTCTTGGTCTTTAAATTTTTTCGCCGAAGCACTGAAACTACTTTCATCCGTTTCAGCTGTTTTTGGATTAAAAACATTTTTGCGCTTTTTTGTTCTCGACTTACGTATGTTAAGAGATTTTCTCATTTCTCTGGAAGCCTTCATTTTCACGAAAAATTACACAAAAAAATATGAACAAACTCACAAGTTTACTGCTTGGCTTTGTTGTTTATACTGACTACCACTCTTAAATATTTTCCAGTTTAGGGATAGAAAAATACAAATTTACATTTCAGGTATAGCAAAACACTAACACACTGTTGCATTACACATCTAAATACATTAGAAGGGAGAATTTACAATAGGCAGGTGCATAAAAGGGATAGCGTTTCAGGTAGGCGCTGCCACTCGGACCTTGTACTTCCAAGCACTCTGAAACGCCTTTTCAAATTTGCTTGTAACTTTGAAAATATTCACCGGAACGATATGAAATTTTCTGTGTGTATTCTTAAATATATGTACATTAAGAAAATGAAATAAAAAAAAATCGATTTTTTGAAAATTCAAACTGTATATATAAACCATAAACCATATATTGGGACCCTGGGAGAATTCGCAGGATGCAATTGGTATGTTCTGCGATTTGTCTAAGGACTTTGATTTCGTTGATCATAGTACGCTTATTCTTAAATTAAAACCCTTCTAGTCTCTTATTTAAAAGATCGATGTCAGAAAGTTAACATACATGGGGGCAACCTCTGCAGGATCGTTTGCGCGAATTGGTGTCCCGCAGGGCTTCATTTTAGAGCCGTTTTTGTTCTTAATATATATATATAAAGGATCTACTGCTAGTGGTTAATAACTCTACTGATATGGTGCTTTTTGCATACGATACTTCTCTAATATTTAATGTGAAAAGGATAGATTCAGAGGTTGGGCATCTGAATAATACTTTAAATTAAATTTGTCATTGGTCTGCGTTAAATAACCTGTTGCTAAATGCAGATAAAACGAAATGTATGAGATTTACTTTACTCAATGTTAGACAGGTTGATAGTAGAGTTTTTATATAAAGTGTGCATCGAGGTGTAACCCATAATTATTTTCTGTAGTGAATTGTCACTTTGGGTAAAGAAGAGTTCATTTACATATTAATAAGATATCTTTAATCGTTGGAAATTCCGAATTTTAGGTGAACTTAGAAAACCTAAAAATTATACCTCTCTGTTGTGAAGTACATCCACGTAACTCTATGAGAATTATTACTGTACTCTATTAAAGATAAGTTATGCAGTTGTAATATTTGACGTGTATCACTTTATAATCAATATTTTATGATGACTGTTCTGAGCAGTGCCGTTGATGAGAAAGTATCTCAATGGAATAAGGTTTAAATTTTGTAAATAAAAGAAAATTTACATATTAATCGTATAATATTTAATACAACATTTTGACATTGAAGGTACAAGTACTTTAGGTAGACATTAATGATATAAACAAAGACAAAGTTATAAAACTAAACTGTCAAATACGCAAGTAGGTAATATTTGACGTGCTTGTCACAGGAACAGTTCTAATAAACGTAAAATATAAGTATACTATATATTAACTATTCGCTTCCTTTATAATTTCAGCAGCTTTCTCTGCAAGGACATATATAGCACCTAAGATATTCCCACTGGTGATGTCAGGCATTGCTGATGCATCAACAACGCGCAAGTTTGTAGTATTCTTAACAGTCAGATTAGAGTTTAAGACAGTGCCCATTGGGCAGCTAGAGCTGTAATGCCACATAGTTGAAGACATCTCTACAGCGTAGCATATCCAGTAGTTAATATCAGTCTTATTTAACCCGTTACAATTCGTTAAGTTCAGATTGACCATAGTAGAGTTTAAGCTTTTGAAATAACTACTATCGGTAATAGAATCAAAATCCATCAGACTCTGTGCCAGAACATTCACGTCTGTTTCATTAGACAAAAGCCCCAATTCCACTATCGGATATGCGCTTGGATCAGTGCTGTTTATTATCACTTGACCTGTTGATACAGGCTGAAGTATGTTGTTTACAACGAATAATACTTCATTTTCTTTATTGGCGTCATATATCGTTTGACAAATATTGTCATTGTATTTGAAGACCACAGCGCATAACTGCAAAAGACCCGATGAGCTCTGAGGGAACAGTAAGTTAATCGTTTGGTAATCTGGGTACTCACTGGAGTTCAGGCCGACATACCCGGTCGTCATTGGCACTGGGAACTCATGGTAGTTTGAAACTGCCGTTTCGTTTGTTGTACCCAAGGTGTACACTGTTACTGCAGCACAATGATCCTTTAGCTCTTTTCCTACTGGTAAATTAGCTACCATATCTATTCCTAAATTATCTAGTGTTTCTTCATCACCAATTCCAGATAAAATCAGCAGTTGAGGTGTTCTTATTGCTCCAGCTGATACAATAACTTCCTTATTAACACTAATTGTTTTAGTTACATTATCAGAATCTAAAATTTCTACTCCAGTCGCTGTATTGTTACTATCAAATATGATTTTTTTGGCTAGGGTATTATATTTTACATATAGATTTGTACGATTTTTTACTCCGGACATATAAGCTATACTAGCACTATATCTTATGCCATCGGCAATAGTAAGCTGGGGTTCAAGGTATCCGCAAGACTCGTTAGAATTATTTATATCGACTAAGATAGTGTGATTTAGTTCCTCGAAAGCGCCAAGTATAGGTAGGTTTTTAGAACTAGGTTGTGTTTTCAATTTAACCGGTCCAGAAGTACCATGGGAAGACGAGTAGTAATCGACAATGGCTTCATCGAGTACGTTCTCGTATTTGATGAAGTAAGGGAGAAGGTTTTCGTAACTCCATGAATCGTCACCGGTTTTATTTACCCACTTAGAAAAGTCTCTTATATTACCTCTAACCTGAATCATATGGTTGTTGCAACTGGTACCTCCCAACATTTTACCTGCGGTCATCCCTGCAACTCCATCAACCATGTTCAGAGTTGAGTAACCATTATATTTTGAAGTCTGGTTCCAATCAGATTTTGTGTCGGGTTGCAGAGTGAACGTTCCCGGTAACTGGAATGCAATATAGTAATACAATAGCAGAAAATTTAACATTTATAGACTGACTAGCTGACCCGTTCCCACTTCGTTGGGCGGTAAATATTTTTACTTGGGATGAAATTATGAGTGTGATTCGTTTTGTAATGAGTGCTATGTATTTTGATAAGAATTCATGACCAATAAACATCATCATAACGATTGATATATTTTTTTAAATATAAAAACTACTTTTTGTGACTTAAATATAAAAGTTAGACATATGCTGTCGCTGACTTTTTTGTAGGAATTTTGTAGGCAAGTTCTACAACTTTTCTCTAGAACTCAGTCACATATCTCTCATCGTTAAGGCAGCGTTCGTAAGTAACGTTTTCTTCGACCGTTTTTTCTCCGACTTACTTTGCAAATCCGACTACGACGAAAAAGTCTTTTCATTCTTCGGGTTAATATATAGCCTATGACACTCACAAATAACGTGGCTTTCTATTATTAAAAGAATTTTCAAAATCAATTTAATAGATCAAGATATTACCCCCTATCTATAACCTCACAAACTTTTAAACTTTACCTCTTTATAATATTATAGTACTAGCGGACCCGGCAGACGTTGTCCCGCTTGGATTATAAAAAAACATTGACAAATTATATACTAAAACCTTCCTCATGAATCACTCTATCCACTGGTGGAAACCGCATGAAAATCCGTTCAGTAATTTTTGAGTTTATCGCGAACAGACAGACAGACAGACGCGGTAGGGGACTTTGTTTTATACTGTGTAATGAGCTTAGTATTAGTATAGAAGTATACATAATAGTTTACATAGTAACAAAAATCTCATTATTCTTCTATATAATCTTATACTTTGTTTTGAATTAAAAAAAATCCAATTTGTTGCTGGATAGTCCTACAGCGGCGACCAAGAATACAAAGTTCAGACAAAAACAAGTAACTGCTACTTGTCATTGACCTATGTTCAGACGAATTGTTGTAGGGGGTGATATAATATTCCATTATATCATTATAATATTATATGCACTTCTCATTTTAACAATAAACCTCTCTATCATCTTCGTTCATATTACTACTTAAGATCAGATCATATCGCGAGTAAGTGCTACTCGATAACAACAATAGGTCGTTATAATAAGTAAAGCTATTATAATTTTACTAACTATGCTCTCCGCAGGCGGAACATCTCCAGCTTCTATTAATAAGACTGTATTGTCACCATCTTCACTAAGTCTATTGGCAAGCACGCACCCAGCAGATCCACCGCCGATCACTATGTAGTCAACTGTGGCTAATAATAGATTAATTATTAATTACCTATTATTCATACGAATTGCAAGCGACTTAATAAAATTGCTCTTGTAATACTGCTGATATGTTAGTGCGCTATAACTTACTATGACTATACATTAGAAAAAAAGCATTTCTAAGATATATACGATAATATAAAATGACTGAACTGATACTAGGTATAGAGAAAGAACTTTTATAGCATTATCAAAGTTGCATACTGTCATTATAATTTTGCATATGAGCTAAGAAGTAACGGTAAAATTAACATAAAAACTAGTATAAGGATTATAGCAGATAACTATAATAAAGAAGACAACTTGCAGTTGGTCAAGTTAATACATTTAATTTTCATTATAGAAAAATGATTTTCAGAAGAACAAAGTTTGACAAAATTATTCAAGTATAAATTTAAACTTTCATATAACTTAGGACTCTTAAGTGTCAGTTCATCATAAAAAGTCACTAATAATAATAACGGTCAGCGTTCTTTTTATATAAAAGTAAATACCCGGTTATTTAGGAACTGGTCTTAAGATAGGAAAGCACTTACACAGAAGATCATCTGTGGCAGTATCCAAAGGGAAGCGGTAGGCCGTCAATGATAGCGCCGTCAGTGTCGACAGAGCCGCCTGCATAGTTTGCACTGTACTCATTGCTGACTCTACGTCCGCCATTTTCTCTGAAATAGTAATATTCACATTGTTTATTCCTATAGTAATTACTATAGGAT
The DNA here is from genome assembly GCA_036509395.1 of Antheraea yamamai. Classification (NCBI taxonomy): domain Eukaryota; kingdom Metazoa; phylum Arthropoda; class Insecta; order Lepidoptera; family Saturniidae; genus Antheraea; species Antheraea yamamai. Next base: position 11,522,237 of record AP028425.1, read on the forward strand.
GGTAGCCAGTTTTTGTATACTGCTGTACCTCGAGAAGCGATGCAAATAAAGACGGATGACTTGGACATAAATCTGAGTAACAACAATTCCTTTTAGTCGCCTATTTTAATAATAATAACTTATTAGTTTCGAGAAGTAATAATAAAACCAGCAAAAATGTATACAAGTGTATGAATATAAGCTCCTCATCATTATCTTTACAAGGGGCTTCATCGATGTACATTAAATTAATTTATTGTATTTGTTCTATTAGCGGGACAAAACCTAGCTATAGTTATACCAGGCGGGTAACGCTAATGCTGAGTTTTAAAATTTGTTTTTATTTTTCGAGTAATTTTTTTTTCAGCCTTTAACCTCTCAATATTCTTATTTTCATTGTTTACACATTAGGAGCTTATTCAGCTCTGTAGCGGGAAAAGGTTTGTCTGTCGGATGACGGATCCGCTGTAGACGTATAAAAATTGATATCGATATATCTGAGATTAGTAATTGGTTCTAACTGTTAGAGCTAACGTGTGCAAAGTAGCGGCCAAAGCTAGTAAAATTATAAGAGTATACTTACCCTGATCTTACAGTTTCTCTGTATACACCGCAATGGTTTTCAGGCCGCTATTTATATGATTTCCCTGTTAAGAAACACCTAAATAAATACATTTTAAGAGAACAAAAATTTTCTTTCAAATTATTTATTAAAGCGGAAAGTTATTGTAAATTACAATCACTAGTAATAAATACTGACTCTGCTTATATTATCTTTACGAAGCTTTCTGAATACATTTTCTTTCTAATAGCGAGTTTGATTTTGAATGGTTTGTTTTCGGAGATATCACAACGGAATTAAAAAGTAACCAAACCACATTTAAGCCAATTAGGTAAGGTTAAAGAAATTCAATATAAAGCGTGAGTATCGTACAGGGAGTCGATCACGCGTCATGGTACCTCACTATTGCGACTGAACCTCTGTGTAGAGGCGCAGTGTTAGCGCGGTGCTCCGGGACACTCCTATAAAACGGTTTACAACTTTTAAACGAGTCGGTTTATAGAAAAACTATGAAAGACATTTTTATACAGCGTTTAATTCCCTACAAAAATATGTATAAGTGCGTACTTTGAGAAAAATAATTGTTCATTATTTTAAACAGACTAATATGTAGTCATTTATATACAGGGCGTTTAACGACAGCATCTTGATTTTTTTATTTATTTTAATAACGTAATGAATTACGGTCGGCGATATATATCCATGATCATTGGTATTTATAATAAACACATTTCACAAAATTTGGTAAAAAATGTACAGACAGAATCGAAGATTTGTGAATATAGATAAGCCATAGACGTCATTGTATAAATGATACAAAAGACAGATATTTAAAATAATTTCAATGGACTGTTTATTGTTATATCATCTGTACCGTGTAATATTAATGATCCATAAATAGCAAAACAATAACACAAACTGAAAGTAGTTACATACCTATTATATTCGTATTTTATTAACATTTGCCATTTCGAGGTCAACCCGAAACTCATGCTTTTAACATTAAACACCATTCTAGAAATTATAACACGTGCATACTATGTTACAATAGATATCGCGTCATAGCAGGTGTTATCTATACTAATATATAAAGCTGAAGAGTTTATTTGTTTGTTTGGTTGAACGCTATGATCTCAAGAACTACCAGTCCGATTTGAGAAAATCCTTCGGTTTTAGATAGCTCATTTATCGAGGAAGGCTTTAGGCTATGTATCATCGCGCTAAGACCAATAGGAGCGGAGCTCCAATGAAGAATATTTCAAAATCGGGCATTTTTTTTCCTTTTGAGAGATGTCGTTAACGTTAGTATTATATACGTTGCCATGGTAACGTGGTAAGTTTCTATCGCGAACATTTTCAAAGTTTATTTCGTTTTCCTATGCAAAAAGTTTATTCTACTTTTATTTCCAATTTTTTATTTGTTTTCTATTACGTATTATAAAAATAAAGTGTGGTTTCAAAATCGGGCACTTTTTTCGTTTTGATTGCTTCGTGTTAGCGTTAGTATTATATACGTTGCCATGGTAACGTGGTAAGTTTCTATCGCAAATGTTTTCAAAGATTATTTTGTGTTCCTATTCAAAAAGTTTATTCTATGTTAGTTTTGTTTCCAATTTTTTATTTGCATTCTATTAAGTATTATAAAAATAAAGTGTGTATATGTAAAAATAAATAATAACTTTTTGGTGAATGTATATAACTACAAATAACAAAAAAAAACAGGTTTTGATATTCGGCCGATATTTTAATATTATTATATTTTGCCTGTTCGTTTGTTTGTTAGTTCCGGATAATCTCCAAAACGGCTGGACTTATTTTAACGGGAATTTTACTGGCAGATAACCGAAATTATAGCGGTTGATATATTCTATTTTATGTGTCCGTGGCTTCGTCCGCATTGCTATTTCTAAAATGGTTGGAGTGATTATCACGGGATATTCACTGGTATATAGCAGACCTTATAAAAAGTAATTTTTGTTTTTTATTCGCCTTCGGCCGCAGTAGAATATCCGAAATGCTTGAACTGATTTTCACGGGATTTTCACTGGCAGATAACTAGCTAATGAGCTATTTTATTTTAAGCTAGCGGGCTCGGCAGACGTTGTCCCGCCCTGATAATAAAAAGAAAACCTTGACAAATTATACCTAAACCTTCCCCATGAACCGTTCTACATATTGGTGAAAACGGCATGAAAATCCGTTCTGTAGTTTTTGACTTCATCGCAAACAGTCAAACAGATAGACCAGAGGACTTTGTTTTACACTATGAAGTGATGAACTGTTACCTGTGCATTCGTTCGTGTGAATTTAATAAAAATAGTTTGTTTATTGTAAACAAGCGCGTAAAACATGCGCTGTACTGGACTCCAAGAATAAATGTATGTAATTTGAATTATATTATCATTTTGGTCAATTTGGCGGCCATTTTGTTTTATTTACCGCGTTTACATCTACATAACTCAGTGATTATAGCAACGTATAAGAATAATACAATTATATCGACAATATAGCCATGTTATGTCTATATAATAAACAATTTAACACATATTGTTCGATAATGTATAGTTTAAAATTTTCATTACTTTCTTATATAGTGTTAGTGAGCATCGAGGGTGGTATATAGTAGGTTAAAGTTCCAGGTATGTTGCTGATGATAAATCCCATCCCATTCGATATATTATTCGTATTCACATATCTAATGTACATGTTACATGTTACAGTAGATGGCGTAATGTAAAATTGTAAGTAGGTGTGTACATTACAGAAATGCTTTTTCAAAAACATTTGTAACTATGACACCATAGTTATTTAATACATTTAAAAAAACGCGTGCGGAGCCGCGGGGGACAGCTAGTGTATTCATAAACATATAGCTTTCATTGTTATTTATATCAAAAGCCTGACACTTGACGTCAGACCAATATGGTAAGTTAAAACGAATTTACCGGATGTTAAGGCAGGAGAATTGTGTGGGCACATCCGAAACTGAACTAAATTCGTCCAATGTTTACTCTAATACATATTAGTCTTGGTTGGATGCAGTTTTTGTATGAAAACTCTCTATTTGTTGTATTTTTTTAAGTACTAGCTGTGCCCGTGACCTCGTCCGCGTGGAAACTTATCTAAAAACAATGATTAATAAAATCATCTGAATGTATTAAGTCCATTTACTTATCTACTTTTTTCTCATCACTTACGCCCCGTCGTCATTAGAATTACAATTAATAACTTTTAATAGAGTGGACCGATTTTAATGACACAAAAACTAAGTTATTCTCGAAGATATGCTTTATAATTATCTTGGTGTGGTTTTATTATGAATCCAGTACTTTAACAGTGATGCGTGTTTATACAAACAGACAGACATTTCGAAAAATGAGTGAAATGTATTTTATTACTTGTCCCCAGACACCTGCAACAATTTTTTCAAGAAAATGTAAAAAGTACAGACACGTTACATTTACATTCTTATTATATGTATAGATAAAGTGTTATTTGATGTATACAGTAAAATTTTCCGATAAAATAAGAAACACGCCGCTAGTTATGCTATGAACAAGAGAAAGAGCCGCCGTTTAGCGTTCTCGTAGGGCTTAAAGACGGTTTGTCTTTATCCTAGGAGAATGTAAACGTGACCGGGAGTACCCCGTAGCATCCACCGATAAAAGGGTCTGATTCAGGGTCCAAATCTGGTGCTGGTGTAGTCTCTGGTATGGGATCTGGCGAAAGTCCTGTTGTAGTTTCTAACGTGGGATCGGACGAAGGTGCTGATGTAGTTTCTGGTGGTGGATCTAATAAAAGCGTTTGTGTTATAACTGGCGCGGGATCGGATGAAGGTACTGATGTAGTTTCTGATGTGGGATCTGCCGAAAGCGCTGATGTAGTTTCTAGCGCGTGATCGGGTGAAGGTGCTGATGTTTCTAGAGTTGGATCTAATGTGGGATCTGCCGAAGGCGCTGATGTACTTTCTAACGTGGGATCGGACGAAGGTGCTGATGTAGTTTCTGGCGATGTATCTGATGTGGAATGTGCCGAAGGCGCTGATGTAGTTTCTGGCACGGGATCAGACGAAGGTGCTAATGTTTCTGGAGTAGGATCTGGCGTGGAATCAGACGAAGGTCCTGACGTACTCTCTGTTGCGGGTTCTAGCGAAGGCAATAGCGTCGTTTGTAGTGCAGGATCTGAAGTGGAATTTGGTACTGTAATGAAATCTGGCACGGGCACAGATGTGATATCTGATGAAGGCGCTGTCATAATTTCAGGTGTGGACTCTGCCTCGGGTAAAGGATCTTGTGAGGAGGTATTGTCAGGATCCACGGGTGCCGCACTCACCGTGCCAAGGCCCAGGCAAAAACAGACCACCATAAAGCAGAAGAGTATCTGAAACGTATACAATGCGTTCAATAAATCACATTGACTATAGTAACATTCGAATATAAAACTACAGATAATATAATGAAAATTGCAAGCGGACGCTCGGATGTGTCACGTCGACACATCAACGTACTAACACTCCTACTTCGACTTTGGGCATAGTATTTATTGTGATAAAAATACACGGCGTAGTGCAACAATCCCAGATATGCCCTTACACTAGGAACTACTCAACAACATCTCCCACAGTACAAACAAACTTTACCCATTTCCAACCACTGGAATTCATCTCGTCAGCTCCTGAAATATGTCCCAATTAAGAGATTACCACCTTACTGTTGTGACGTGCTTACGACTTCGTAGTACGTTTTGTACCAGCTGATATTTATATTATGCAGTCTTTGTAATTTAATGAACGTATTCAGACAGGGCAGGTGTGTGAATTCACTAATGAGTATTTGTAAAAAGAACACAAGCATTTACCGCGTGGTTTTGTTTCACAGTTATTACAAATGTTCACAAGTAAATACCTAGATAGAACGAAGCGATTAATAGCTACATGATCTACATAGCCTTCTGATAACCATCTAAAAACTTTTAAAGACTACTCACATCCGACAACTGTACAAGGCCTATGGCTTTTTCTAGGTATGATCAATTGTTATTGGCAGTTTCTATTCCGTACTATGGAGCTTCTTTGGAGATCTTTGAGATCTTTGGATCTTTGGAGATTCTTTGGTTGAGATGCTTATATTTACAACGTAACAAGAACTTTCTGAATCTATTGAAAACACAGTTTATACAGGCTGAAAGTTAGACAGTAGCAATATTTATGGAGGATAAAACGCACTTGATTCTCGTCCTAAATCAATTAAAAAAATAGGTATTTAACATTTGACCTAATTATCTAGAAAAATACAAAAATTAATGTTACCTAGAAAAGTAGAAAAATAAATGTTAAAGCACAGTGTTAATGACCTTGGGGTGATTTCACTTTCACTTGTAAGTGAACGTGAGAATGGCATTAACAAAACAAAAGGGTTTCTTGTCCGTTTTATTATCGAAGGTTATTAACTCCGGGTCGCCCCTTACAGCTTTGGGCACCGTTCATTGCACCTAGGTTTATTACGTTTATGTTTATACTTCTGAAAGTCTTAGAACAACCTTTAACTTAGGTTCTCTTTGTTCTTTATTAATATTTGTTTTGATATTATTATTTTGATACATTAAATTAAATGAAGTATTATATCCTAGAATAATGCGAATGTTTAACCTTTCACCTGGTGTATATCGAGGAAAGCTTTTCCGATATTATTTCATTACCCGTTTAATAACGTGTATAATTTGTACAAAGATATTGGTGGAGAAAAACGCATGAGGTGTCATGAGCAGGCCACCAAAGCCCGTCCACCTGGGGATACGTATATGACGGCGCCTACCCACATTAATCGCGTCATTCGGTCATGCCTCTCTCCCTACCACTCGATTTCGGTATAAAAGGAGCGGAGCGACCGCTGTTAAGTCAGTCTTGGCTCTGGCGCCTCGCGGTACACTCTTACTGTCCGAGTCGCTTATCCTAGACTCTGGATAATTAATTGATCTATACAAACTCTTTTAGCATCTTCTTTCTGGAATATAATATTATCACAAAAAGAGACAGCAACGATCCATGTTGTCTCATCGGCGACCATAGCTGTAACAGTGACTGGGGAAAACCGCACCAGGAAAAAGAGCACCCTGCAACACCCAAACATATCCTACGTTCCACAGAGGCGTTCCAAGGATCGACCCCTGTGGAACGCTACATGTTATTTCCTTCTGGTAGACGTTGTTGTCCTGCCCAGTCCAGGTTTTGCCGCTCATTGTACCTGGGTTTAATACCAATGTTTATTAATACAAAGGTAAGGTATATTTAATACAAAGGTTTGTGTTTATACTTTTGAAAGTCTTAGAACAAACTTCAACTTAGGTTCTCTTTGTTCTTTATTGATATTTGTTTTGATATTATTATTTTATATGTTAAATGTGACTATCAAGTATTATATCCTAGAATTGCGATTGTTTAACCTTTCACCATGTTGGTGTAATAATTAATATGAAGACACTTTATTCACAATGATGTGTATTACTTTTCGCTAGCGGGATCGCTTGTATCACTGTAGATTTGACTTATCTCTCAGGAACAGTACCTAAAAATTTTCCAAGATTACAGGTACAATATGTCTTTTTCAATAAAATAGAATATCGTCCTGATAACATATATGTAAATTATCGATGATCGGTTAAGTGATCAAGGCCTGAAAGTGGAATATACAAACCCACTTTCTCAATTATAATATTAGTTGGGTTGGAAAAACTATAAAATGAGAGAAAAAGAATTAGGTGTACGACCTGTGTGGACGCTTAAATCGAGCGGCGAGCGTGGTGGAGCGTGCGGCGTTCGTGTCAAACAGATGCATTGACACGTAGGTGTCCTGAGTGGCGGGCGAGCGGCGCTCTTGGCCGCTACACGCCCCGCCGAACGCATATTCACTCAGCCCGTACACTTGGAATTGAAGTGGAGGGCTTAAATTTTCAGGGACTTCTTGTTTTCAGTATAAAGAAAAATATCACTACATATTATAAAATAAAGTCCGTTCTGACTGAAGTTCTGACACGGCAGTCTGTTCGCGATAAACTCAAAAACAACTGAACGGACTTTCCTGCGATTTTCACTAATAGATAAAGTGATTCAAGAGCAAGGTTTAGGTATATATTTTGTCAAGATTCTTTATTATTATCAGGGCGGGACAACGTCCGCCGGGCCCGCTAGTTCATTTATATATCTAAACGTATAATAAGAAAGCAAATCTAACGTGTCTGTACTTTTTAAATTTTTGTGAAAAAAATGTTGCAAGTGTCTTGGAACAGGTATTAAAAACATTTCAATCGTTTTTAGAAATATCTGTCTGTCTCTTTGTTTGAACACGCGTCACTGTTAAAGTACTGCGTTCACAATAAAACCTTAAAGCAATCATAAAGCATATCCTCGGGTAACATTTAGTCTTGGTTTAATTAAAATCAGTTCACTTTATCAAAAGTTATTGTATTTTAATGAATACGCGACTTAAGTACGAGAGAAAGTGAATAAGTGAATGGACTTAATACATTCAGATGATTTTATCAGTCACTGTTTTTTTTTTACATTCGGTTCCACGCGGTCGGAATCGCAGGTATAGCTAGTATGTAAATAAATTGCTGTTCCTTAATCTTGCTAACACCCAGGAATCGAACCACTTCATAATTTGCATTTGTTGCCACTACGATCTTCAATTTGAAAAGCCATCGGCAAGCAGTTGTAGGTGAAATCTATCTGGTTAAATGCCAAAAAACTTATATAAATTCATCAAATGCTTACTCTAATATTATAGTGGAAGTTATTTTGCATTTACAAAACGAAAAAATAAATAAATGATATGTGTTAACGGCCAATCAGTTCCAAGTAGAAGTGCTAAGTAACGTTTACTAAAATATTTAATTATGGATTACCGCACAGTAACGCCTTCTTCAATATTCGTAGTTGGATTGGTAATTGGATTAAATTCTAGTATGAATATTGCCTCTCTGCTGAATTTTTGTAAAACTTAAGTAAAGAACGTTCAGTCAATAAAATGTGTGAAAATAAAATACGAACAGAATACATTGGTGTTGTTTAATTTAGACAGCAAATATCCGAAACAAAAAAGAAACTCGCCGCCAATTACATTATGAAGAAGAGAAAGAGCCACCGATCAGCGTTCCCGTAGCACTCAAAGACGGTTTGTCTTTACCCTCGGAGAATGTAAATGTGACAGGAAGCACCCCATAGCCTCCACCGACACTAGGGTCTGACTCGGAGTCCGAATCAGGCGTTGATGTAGTCTCTGGCGCAGGATCTGTCGTGGGATCTGACGAAGGTGCTTCTGTAGTTTCTGGCGCTTTGTCTGTCGTGGAATCTGACGAAGGTGCTGATGTAGTTTCTGGTGTGGGATCAGACACAGGTGCTGATGTGGTTTCTGGTGCTGGATCTGACAAAAGCGTTTGTGTGATTTCCGGTGCGGGATCGGATGAAGGTGCTGATGTAGTTTCTGGTGCTGGTTCTGATGTGGGATCTGACGAAGGTGCTTCTGTAGTTTCTGATGCGTTGTCTGTCGTGGAATCTGACGAAGGTGCTGATGTAGTTTCTGGTGTGGGATCTGACGCAGGTGCTGATGTGGTTTCTGGTGCTGGATCTGACAAAAGTGGTTGTGTGATTTCCAGTGCGGGGTCGGGCGAAGGTGCTGATGTTTCTGGTATTGGATGTGGTGTGGGATCGGACGACGGTTCTGACGTAGTTTCTGGTACGAGATTTTGCGAAGGCACTAGCGTTGTTTCTAGTGCGGGATCTGACGTGGGATTTGGTGCTGTAACGGAATCTGGCACGGACACAGGCGCGATATCTGATGAAGAAACTGTTGTAATTTCAGGCGTAGACTCTGACTCAGGTAAAGGTTCTGGTGAAGAGGTAGTGTCAGGTTCTACTGGTGCAGCATTCACCATACCAAGGCCCAAGCAAAAACAGATCACCATCAAGCAGAGGAGTACCTGAAAGGTATACAATGCGTTTAAAACGTTCATATTGATTAGTAACATTTTAATATAAGACTACAAACAAATACAATGAACATTGCAAGTGATTTGCTCGGTTATGACACGTCGACACATCAACCCACCGATACTCCTACTTTGTCTTTGGGAATAGTAAATATTGTGTAAAACAACATGGTGTAGTGCAACAATCCCAGATAAGCCCTGACACTAGGCGTTAGTCAACATCTCCCACAGTAAAGACAAACTTTACCCATTTCCAACCATTGGAATTCATCTCGATAGCTGGTGCAGAATGCCTCAGTAGAGAGGTTCGCGACTTGCTTACTGCTGTAACGTGTTTATGACTTCGTACAACGCTTTGTACCAGCTATTATTTATACTATGCATTTAGAATTAATGAACGTATTCAAACAGAGCAGGTGTGTGATTTCATTAATGAGTATTTGTAAAAGTAACACAAGCACTTACCGCGCGGTTTTGTTTCACAGTTATTGCAAAAGTTCACAAGGTCACCTAGTTTGAGCGAAGCAATTCATAGCTACACGATTCACATAACCTGATATTCCTGACATTCCTAACATTCCTGATAACCTTTTCAATTTTTTAAGTGAAACTTATTTGGGACGATGTGAATTGAATTATGTGTAACGAAAAAGAGATAGCTATAAATATATATATATATATAGGTTTTAGGCTGTGAGAGAATAAGATCCGCCACCGCGTGTCAAGCCAAGTTCAAGCTAACAGAATGGCGAGCGCGCGCTACCGTGTCTAATATTACACTAACCATTTGGAGTCACTTTTGGCCCCCTCATATCTCAAAAACTATTTTATATAAATATATCAAATTTGGCTCATGTATTGGTACTTGCGAGATATATATGCGTTCCAAATTTTTTAAACACACATTAAACACTTTTTTAAATATTAATGTCCAAAAATGATCATTTTCATCACTGGCTGACCTATAGACCAAAATTCTAACCCAGTTCCAGATAACCTAGAAAGTTTAAATTTGGCATCCAGATAGGTAGTTGGGTGAATGCAAAGGAAAATATCAGAAACTAGTATTTTTTTATCATTTTATTATAATTTTTTTTTAAGCTGGTTCAGCAAAATGACTTCACCTGATGGAAAGAACAGTACAGTCTATAAATAACGGCGACTTTCAATGTTAAATAGCAATGGCAGTCATCGCTATCATGCCGAACTGCAAAAGTGCTTCTTCACGGCTCGTTTGAAGGACCCCATGTCATAAGAGGAAGGGAACACACTGGCTGGGAGGCGATTCCACATCTTCACAGTACGACAAAAATAAGAGCTTTCGAACTATTCTTAAATAAATTGATTCTATTAGGAACGTTTACTTATAAAATAAAAAATAAAATAAAATAGCGCCTGTAACGTAAATAAAGCAATCAATATTGACGACGGTCGCTCTTTTTGTGGTATTTTGGTAGGTGGTAGAGCCACGCTGTAGCTATTACTGGTTTCAGCATGAATGAGTTGGCTCGCCCGGAGTAGTACCACCCTGTCACAGAAAACCGACGTAAAGTAACAGTGCTTGAATTGTTACGTTTTGATCGGTCAGTGAGAGTGCCGAAGACCCACCTCCCCTCCCCCCCACCCTTTCCCCTCCTCCTAATCCCCCCTCCCCCCACAGTTATTTTTAGTTCATCATAGTTGTTATTAGCATTAACCTAAAAATGTTATATTACAACTATTTTTTTTATGTGAATCATATAAGCGAGGTTAAATCTGATTGTTGGCGTGGCGATACAGGCCGTGGCGTGTGTGTAAGAGGTGGCGACGCGATGCCATGCGCAAGCGACTGTTTCTTGAAACATTTCTTAATATTTTATTTTTCATTATGTCATATTAATTTCCAGTGATAAACTATATTTATGCATTAGAAAATAATCTCGATGTTTCACATCTGCCAGGCGTCCCGCGATGGCTCACGTTTTCTTTGTAGCCAATTAATTAACAAATTGTTGAATGATGTACAATAGAAATGTTTATTTTCACAACTCGAAAATATATATAAATTACGAAATTTCTTAACATTCCTTCAATTCATTAGTTATTTCTGCGTTTCATTTATTGGCTCTCAGACTCTAGTAATTCATTTATTTCCAGTTCTTAACCTATATCTTCCGTACATATAATAAGAATGCATATCTAATGTGTCTATACTTTTAGATATTTGTAAAAAAAGTGTTACAGGTAGTAATAAAATACATTTCAATCATTTTTAATCCTTTCTGTCTGTCTGTTTGTCTGAACTCGCATCACTGCTAAAGTTCACGATAAAACCATTTCTAGAAACTCACAAAGCATGTCCTCGAGTAATATATATTGTCTTATTTCCTCAATTTCATATTATTGTATTATTTTCTCAACAGATGGCGTTTATCTCCAAGGCACATTAAATTACCTTTGTTACGTTTTTTTAACGATTTAAAATCAGAAAAATATCCCCAAGCTTAAAATAATCATCTTGGCAGGTAAAAGCGGGCACCCACGGTGTTATTACAAAATAGTTAAATACTTGGTTTAAAAAGGTTTCGAATTAAATGCACCGCGCTCGTTCGAAGCAATTTCGCGTTATCCTTTCTCGCAAGTCTAACCTAACGTAACCAAAGCGAGACAAAAGAGCATGATGGCGAACGTTCAGCGACCGCGGTGTATTTAATTCGAAACCTTTTTAAGGCAAGTATTCAATACGTATTTAACTTTTTTGTAATAACACCGCCAATGTTCAAATAATGTCGAAACCAACGATTATGTCAGTACTGTAGTTAATATTTCTTTGTTACATTTATTCAAATACTTTATAGGGTTTGAACACATATGATGTTAAATGGTGATGTAGTCTGTAAACACGCTATACCTAGAGAAAGACTCTAGTTAACCTTTCTAATTAACTCTAGCTATCCGGGCGGACTGATCGCTGCACAAATTTTGAAATTTTCACTTTGTTTTACCGCGCACATACAAGTGTCGCATACCGTTGCACTCGTCGCGATCTGTGCCACACGGCTACATATAAATAAAACAGAATTAAAATACATAACTTTATTAAAAAATGAAAAACATCATTTTTCTAAATTTTGAGACGGAATTTGCACTTTTAAAATTTTTCCAGTTAAAATTTTCATCATTTTCAGACAGTATCCGATCAGGAGCATTACTCCTCACTCGCCGCACCCGCTGTATTAGTCGAGGGACGCTTTTGGGATCTGTAAAAAATTAAAACCTTTAGAAATTACAAATTTTCTTTAAACTTACCTACTTTAAATTCATCCGAATCCTGAAGCATCCGATCGGGAGCACCACCCCTCACCCGCCGCATCCGTCGGTACCGTTGAGGGACGCTTCCGGGATCTGTAAATATTAAAACTCTATTAAAATCATTAATTTTCCGAAATTTCGGGAAAATCCATCAGAATTTATCCGGAGTTTTACGCCTTCAGGGATTGTCCTGGACGTCCTGAGCGTGAATCCGCTGAAAAACTGCAAAATACGACCCAAAATTCGAAAACGGGCCCGCCCACTACATCCATTTGGATCACTGCGTAGGTGGATTACCATACTTGGGGAAAATTTTAAGTTGGAAAAATACAACAATTAATAGCGATTGGTACAGAGTGACGTGTCAACAGACAAAGAAGACCAGTTACTCACTTCTGAAGTGTGTTGATATATAGATACTCGAATAAAAGTCTTCGAAGAAAAAAATTGACCAAGGTATTTTGTACACGTACTCTGAGGAGAGAACTAAAACAGCAAATATCTGAGCAGCGACAACATTAGTTAGTAAGTTTAAATTGTCATATATTTAGAATTATAAGACCTGTTGAAACTCAAGAAAGAAATAAGAGATAGGACAGTTTGGGGTTTTTGAAATTAAAACTCTCTTAAACTTACTATAGGAGACTTAAAGCTCTGTTGAAATTTATATCTAAATAATCAACATTAAATACTGCTACCGACATCTGTTGTCACTAATGTGAAACTAACCTATATTCGTTGTTGTATATTTTATCTGTAGCATGTTTTTTCTTTCTCTGAATAAAGTATTAGACCTGTTCTCACTTGAATCTCAACGTGCTTGTTTTATTAGAGGTTATGTGCCCAGAATTACGTGTTTTTCTCGTTAAGAACTTGCAAGTTAATGCTGTATAAGTTTGTGTGGACTGAGAATACACTGTGCCGGTGAAAATGAGTTCGAATTACGTTGTGAGCGTGCCAAAATTAAAAGGTCGCGAGAACTACCAAGAGTGGGCTTTCGCCGCGGAGAATTTTCTAATACTGGAAGGTACTTCGGACTGTATCAAAGTCACGAATCCAGATGAAGCCGCAGCTGATGCGAAAACCAAGGCAAAATTGATTCTAACGATTGACTCGTCGCTATATGTACATATCAAGGATGTCGAAAATACGAAGAAACTATGGGAAAAATTAAAGCATTTATTCGATGATTCAGGATTCGCTAGAAGGATCAGCTTGTTGAGAACTTTGATATCAATTCGTCTTGAAAATTGTACATCTATGACGTCCTACGTTACTCAGATCATAGAAACGAGCCAAAAATTGAGTGGATCGGGCTTTCATATTAATGATGAGTGGGTAGGATCATTGCTTTTAGCTGGATTATCTGAAAAATATTCGCCAATGATAATGGCGATTGAACATTCGGGCATTAGTATAACAGCCGACGCCATTAAAACAAAATTGATGGATTTGGAGGAAGACAGTGGCGACGTTAGCGGAGCATTTGCGAGTTATCGAAAAAAGTATGGCGCCAATACCGGAAGAACTCAGACGTCAACGTCAATGTCAAAACAGAAAGTAATCAAATGTTACAAATGCAAACAAATGGGACACTATCGTAATCAATGTCCTAAGGATGTAAAAGATTCAACAAATAATAAATTCAGTGAACGTAAACAAACAAATGCGTTCAGTGCCGTGTTCCTAAATGGTTGTTTCTCGAAGAATGATTGGTACATTGATTCAGGAGCTAGTGGCCATTTGACAGCGAATGAACATTGGATTACAAATGTGTCGAACAATCATACAGTCCAAGAAATTACTGTTGCGAATAAAGAAAAAGTGTCTGTCAAGTGCTCTGGTGATGTGAGAATAACAACATTGACAGATAACTGTGAGTATGATGTGGTTGTTGAAGGAGTATTATGTGTACCTAGTTTGACCACGAATCTCATCTCCGTAAGTCAATTGATCGCAAAAGGCAACAAGGTCCTGTTTGAGGATGATGGCTGTCAAATATTTAATAAGTGTAATGAGCTAGTTGCAACAGCTTGCTTGTTAAATGGAGTTTATAAGTTGAGAACGCCTGAAAGGCTGGCGCAGTGGTGACCTCGAGTGAAATTTGGCATCGCCGGCTTGGTCATGTCAACAGTAACTATTTAAGTAAAATGCAGAAAGCTGTGGAAGGTTTTACACTTGATAGAAAGGCAGAAATATCGAAGTCGTCGTGTATAGTGTGTTGCGAAGGGAAACAAAATCGTTTACCCTTTCCACATAATGGAAATAGAAGTGATGATCTCCTGCAGATAATACATACGGATGTATGTGGGCCATTCAAGAATGTGTCGCTTGGTGGTTCCAGATATTTTATTTTATTCATTGATGACTATAGTCGCTACATCTATATTTATTTTTTAAAAAACAAAAATGAAGCTTTTGAATGTTTTCAAAGATACAAAGCTGAGGTGGAGAATAAATTAAACAGAAAAATTAAGATTCTTAGAAGCGACAATGGGAAAGAATTTGTGAATAAAGAGTTTGATAATTATTTAAGTACAGCAGGAATAGTTCATCAGAAAAGTAATCCATACACACCAGAACAGAACGGCTTGGCAGAGAGATTTAATCGTACTGTGGTGGAAAAGGTAAGGTGTCTGCTCTTTGATGCTAAAATGGACGAAAGCTTTTGGGCTGAAGCAGCCAATACTGCTGTATACTTACAAAATAGGATAGTGGCGGCAAATTTGAATGGAACACCTTTTGAGATGTGGAATGGAGTAAAGCCAGATATTAGCCACTTAAGGGTATTTGGAAGTGTAGTGATGATGCACATTCCAAAAGAGAAGCGCCTCAAATGGAATAAAAAGGCTGTAAAAGGAATTCTAGTTGGTTTCCCAGAGGATGTAAAAGGTTATCGAGTCTACAATCCAAGCACTAAGGATATCACAACAAGCCGTGATGTGATCATTATAGAAAATGCCAAACAAACAGAAAGTGTAGTCCAGATTGAGGAAACTGAACAATCACAATCCATTGAGGATTCAGTGGGAGACACATCATATGAATCAGGAAGTGAAATTTTTCATGATGATGATGATGAGACTTATGTACCAGATGATTCTTCTGATGACAGTGTGGAAAGTGTTGTGAGTATTAAAAGAAGTGGTTCCTCTAGGCAAAGAAAGAAGCCGGACAGGTATGGTCATTCTAATATGTGTTTAGAAAGTAGTGTTATTCAAAATGTTTGTGAGCTTTCACTTGATGAAGCTCTAAAAGGATCAGATAGGGAACAGTGGTTAGAGGCAATAAGGGACGAATTACAGTGTTTTGATGATAATGATGCTTGGGAACTTACTGATGCACCTAAAGACAGTACTATAGTTAAATGTAGATGGGTTTTGTGTAAGAAATATGATAGTGAAAGTAAGGTTAGGTTCCGTGCCAGACTTGTAGCTAAAGGTTTTTCCCAGAAACAAGGAGTAGATTATACGGAAACCTTCTCGCCTGTTGTTAGACATACAACATTACGACTTTTATTTTCATTATCAGTCCAATTAGATCTTGATGTTACACATTTAGACGTAAAAACTGCTTTTTTAAATGGTAACTTAGAGGAGACTATATACATGCAAAAACCTGAATGTTTTAATTCCCCAGATAGCTCTAAGAAAGTGTTAAAACTTAATAAAGCCATCTATGGCTTAAAACAGGCGTCCAGGTCCTGGAACAAAAAGGTAGATAGTTGTTTAATTGAAAATGGTTATAAGAAATCTAAATTAGAACATTGTATGTATACAAAGAAAATTGAAAATATGGTAACTATAGTGGCCCTTTATGTCGATGATTTTTTTATTTTTTCCAATAATAAAAGGGAAACTAATAGCCTGAAGGAAATATTGTCAAATAAATTTAAAATTAAGGATTTAGGGCAAGTAAAACAGTGTCTCGGGATGAATGTTAAATTTGATAAAAAGGAAGGGTCTGTTACTTTAAATCAAGAAAGTTATATTGAGAGTTTATTAAAAAAATTTCAAATGGCAGACTGTAAGACTGTTGAAACTCCAATGGAGACTAAGTTAAATGTAAACACTGGTCAAAATGTAACCAAACAAGTGCCCTATCAGCAGCTTATAGGTAGCCTAATGTACCTGTCGGTTTTAACCAGACCAGATATAACTTACTCTGTAAGCTATTTAAGCCAGTTTAATATTAATCATACTGATGAGCATTGGCATTATGCCAAAAGGATTTTAAAATATTTAAAAAGGACTAAATCATTTGGTATTAAATATTGTAAGAATGGAAATAAAGAAATTAAAGGTTTTGCTGATGCTGATTGGGCAAACAATACATATGATAGACGGTCATATACTGGTTATTGTTTTTTGTTATCCAATGGAGTAATATCCTGGGAGTGTAAGAAACAAAAAACAATAGCTCTTTCAAGCTGTGAAGCTGAATACATGAGTATTTCAGAGGCATGTAAAGAAGCCATATATTTAAGAACTTTGCAGTTTGAAATCACAAATAAAATGTATACTTTAAGTTTGTTTAATGACAATCAGAGTGCACAGAAGTTGTCGATGAATCCAGTATTTCACAAAAAATCTAAGCACATAGATGTGAAATATCATTTTGCCAGAGAGTGTGTTTCAAATAATATAGTAAAATTATACTATTTATCGACTGCTGACATGCCCGCTGACTTGTTTACTAAAAGTTTGTGTGCTAAGAAACATTATGCCTTTATGGAGTTGTTAGGATTGGTGATTGTGTAAAATGTTACCTAATATTTTTTTTTAATAAATGTTTATGGTTATGATTATTAGATATAGTGGGAGTGTTGAAATTTATATCTAAATAATCAACATTAAATACTGCTACCGACATCTGTTGTCACTAATGTGAAACTAACCTATATTCGTTGTTGTATATTTTATCTGTAGCATGTTTTTTCTTTCTCTGAATAAAGTATTAGACCTGTTCTCACTTGAATCTCAACGTGCTTGTTTTATTAGAAGCTCAAAGAGCCTATTAAATTGAATATATATATAGACTATAGATATACACAAATATTTACAATTTAAAATTTTACAAAATTATTTATTAGTTATTATTTATTTATACAATTCATTAGGAAATAAATTAAACTTCTGGTTAACAAAATATTAATTTAAAAATCTTGGTTACTGTACACTTTCCCTGTACTCCACACACAAAAAAATTAATATAAGTACCTCCTCAAGCCAGAAGAGGAACGGATCCTTAGCAAAAGTAGATGAAGGAAGGAAGGAGACAGCACCGGAAAGCCCTAAAAAACTTAAAGCAAGTGCCACTCAGATCTATCAAGAAGCGAAAGCGCATTTGGAAAACACGAGTAATCTAAAAACGAGTACAAAGGACCTGGTAATTAAAAATTTAGGAATTCTGAATGAAGTGATTTTAAATGTAAAGGAAAAAATTTCGAACATGGAACTGGACCCAGCAAAACAACAGAAACAAATCTTAGAAAAATTTACCGAGATGCATGAGTCACACGCTCAGAGTAGAAGGGAGGAATATGAAGAAAGAAGCAAGGCCAAATAAGTAAGGAATTTATGGAGAAAGTCCTAGAATTAATGTCCAAAAATATAATAGAAATAGTAGACATAACAGAGATGATACATATAAATACAGGAATAGAAGAGACAAAGGGAAAAGTCCAGGAAGTAGGAGAGAATTTAGAAAAACACAATAGAGAAAACAGTACAAAGATAGTAAGACAGGATAGAATAGAAAATATAGATAAAAAGATACTACCACCATCAATACAAGAAATGCACTCTGTTATAGTAACATCTAAAATAGAATCGGATACCAGCGAAAACGTGATAGACAAGATAAAACAGGCCGTAAATGTCAAAGTCACGGGCTTGAGATTAGACAAGTTAAGAAAGATCAAAAATCAGAAGATAGTAGTGAGTTGCACCTAAAAAGAGTATATACAGAAGATCGTACAACGGATTGAAGAAATGAGTCCAAACCTGGAGACAGGAAATCAAAAATAGAGATCCGCTCATAGAGATTAGGGACGTCTTGGGTGTCCACAAAGACGAAGAAATCCTGGAGTTCATGGAGAGCTAAAATAAACATCTGTTGCAAGGTATCACTAGGGAAGAATACAGAGCGGAGGTGATTTACAGACACAAAGCAAGGAATCAATATAACTGCCACGCAGTACTACGAGCGTCACCGACAGTTTGGAAATCCCTGACTGATGCGAGCCGATTGTATATTGACTTACAAAGGGTGTGGTGCTAGATAAATCCCCCGTGATACAGTGCAGCAGACGCTTGAAATGTGGACATGGCAAAAAGCTATGTCAAATGACCAGTGACATCTGCAGCCACTGTGGAGGCGAACATCATGCCTCGGAATGCGAAAGAAGGGGATGTAAGAAGGAATACTAAGAACTACATACTCCACATAGCTGGGTTCACGAACAAAGATCATCGCCTGCACCTTGAGCGTCACCAACGAAGAGAGGAATCAAATAGAACAAAATGAATTCCCACAATAATGAAGTTATAACGGTATAACCGCTATTATTGTCAAGGAAAATAATAATAACAGAATAACCAAATAATAACAGAAATGAACATGTAACAAAATACAACTGTAAATGTCAAATAAAATTAACAAGATAGAGAAAATAATAAAACAAATAAAGTAAGTGCGCTACGTATTACAACCCAAAACAAACCCAAAATCGGAACTCGTAAAAGCATCGTGAAGAACTTAAAAGGCAAAAGGACATATAAGATGAACAAGGAAAAAGAACAAAAAGCAACTATAGACACAAGAAAGAAAATTGAGAATGGAAAGACAGCAAAGAATAAAAAATTAGAAAGTAACGAGTGTGGAGTAGTACGAAAGGGAAACGGAAGTGTAAAAGAAGAAACACAAACAATAATGAAGAAACATAAAGACACGAGAGTGATAGAAAACTAAAGACAGAAGACTAAAATGGATAAAATTAGAAATTAAAGAACCAAGAAAGAAGATTATAAAATGGATGAGATTGTTCAATATATCAAAAGGAATAACAAGGTCTCTGCTTACCCGCGGCAGAGGGGAACTGGCTGGGGAAAAAAAATAGGATTCGAACCTACGTCCATCGGCGCGATGTCCTAACGCTCTATCGACTTCGTAGCTATAGGTACAGTTACGTTAAACTTCAATTGCGTTTTGTTTTTGTTACAAAAACTTCATTGTAATTTGACTGAACATAAAACATAACCTTTTAGCACTAAAAAAGGGGGAAAAGGAAAAAAAGGGAAAAAAAAAAAAAAAAGGGAAAAAAAAGAAAAAGGGGAAAAGAAAAAAAAAAAAAAAAAAAAAAAAAAAAAAAAAAAAAAAAAAAAAAAAAAAAAAAAAAAAAAAAAAAAAATTAAAAATTTTTATTTAAAAAAAAAAAAAAAAAAAAAAAAAAAAAAAAAAAAAAAAAAAAAAAAAAAAAAAAAAAAAAAAAAAAAAAAAAAGAAAGGAAAAAAAAAAAAAAAAAAAAAAAAAAGAGAAGGAGGAAAAAAAAAAAAAAAAAAAAAAAAAAAAAAAAAGAAAGAAAAAAAAAAAAAAAAAAAAAAAAAAAAAAAAAAAAAAAGGGGAGGAGGGAAAAAAAAAAAAAAAAGAAAAAAAAAAAGAAGAAAAAAAAAAAAAAAAAACAGAAAAAAAAAAAAAGGAAAGAAAAAAAAAAAAAAGAAAAAAGAGGAGGAAGAAAAAAAAAAAAAAAAAAAAAAAAGAGAAAAAAAAAAAGAAACAAAAACAGAAAGAAAAAAAAAAAAAAAAAAAAAAAAAAAAACAAGAAAGCAGGGGGAGGTATTGTACGTAATGACAACGTGATATAATATTGAGTAGAAATAGCTTTAGATAATGTCACAGTTTTTGTATTTCATAATGCATAAAACAATAAGGAAACGCCGCGAAGGAACGGATAAAGGCTCCTATCTACCTGAAGGCGTCATTGGACAGTCGCTATCGACGTTTATGAAATGCATTCAAAGGATAGGTCAAGAATTATCGTTCATCTCGGATAGTATTTCATCCTTACCAGTAGATACGTTATTTAAACCGGCGGTAAGCCGTCGTATCGCTTCGAAAAAACGAACAAACATACAAAACTTTTATGCGCTTAGTGTTATAATAAAAACGATATACTTTTTTGTAATCTATTGTGTAACAATAAGAATTAATAGACAAATGTACTTACGATTGTTTATACAATTTCTCATTATTTACATAGTACATAGTGTTCGCAAATAAGGTTATTCTAATTATGTTTTTTTTTCGTCTGGAAAATTCCATCACCAACATGAATGGAAGACATCGAACAGGTTATGTAGTAACTAAGAATTTTTGATTGATGTAAGCGTTACTTTGCAGAAACCCATTGTTTTTTTAAGTGAAATATATAAGCGTGTCGAGCAGTATTTTTTGGCAGGAGGTAAACATATGATTTCTCTCCATGACATGGTATAAGTTAAGCGTATAATTAACGCGAGCGTCCGTATTGCGCTTGCGCGGTTTGCGTCAGACTAGCGACGCATAGTATACCGG
Organism: Antheraea yamamai; assembly: GCA_036509395.1. Lineage (NCBI taxonomy): Eukaryota > Metazoa > Arthropoda > Insecta > Lepidoptera > Saturniidae > Antheraea > Antheraea yamamai. The sequence goes on from AP028425.1 coordinate 11,543,628, forward strand.
CCTGTGTACATGTAATATTGATATTTTGCTTGATTACTTAATAAACTATATAGAAATGTATATAATTATTGTTCGGAGTGCCAATAGATGTGAAAACCAGACTAATGTTAATAATTTCAATAGATATACAGATGATGAAATCTGAATAATTCAGACTGACTATAATTAATTTAAATGTTTAAAAGAGAACACAGTTATTCCATTGTTTTCGGTTTTCAAATCTGTCGGTAGTCCTTATGACTGCCTCGACTTTTTCATTATATTTTTGTCAACTAATCTTCTAGAAAATTATTACTACCATTGTCGAGTAGAACATTACAAGTTTCTTGCGGTCATTTCAATGAACTAACAAGATGGCGGCCGTCTTGTTAGAAATTGCCAGGGAGGTTTTGTGGCAAATATCCATGACCCATGATATTATTTCCCATCCACTTCACTTGTACACAATAACCGAACTATACCACGTAAAACACCACCAATATTACAAAATATAGAGCTAAATAACACAAGATTATGAGTAAAATATAAAATCTACTACATGACATTTCAAGGCCCCGACAAAAACTCAAACCACCATTAAATATTAGAATGGACTTTACGATTACAGCTGCTTAGTCACTTCAACGTATACGTACAACTGGTACCAGAAATCTATCATCTCTAGACAGAAGTGTACAGTAACATCCACCCAAATACTTGGTGTGATTACCAGGGTACGTATCAATATAGACACACACATATTGATTTCTAAATTTAAGAATTAAGAGTTTTTCGATTAATTTGACGAGTTTTATAGTGAAATTTAGTAATACATAATCAATTAAGTGTGTTCTAACGTTTATTGTTATTAATGTGAAGAAAACATTTATAAATTTGAATCACCACCTGCCAGCTTTGTTCTTATATGTTATTGTATATATTTGGAGATTAAATCTCACAAACTGAACTATGGCACAACTCGAGGATATCCAGACGGCTCAAAGGAACCTGGAGAAGATTTTTACCAGGAAGATGGATCAGCTTCAAGCACAGCTACAAAGTAGTGGGACCGCCAAAGATACTGTTGCTAAAGTAGCCGAGGAGTTCAAAACGTTCCGTGAGCTAATATATAACATGCTGGGCTTACTACGAAAGCAGATATATGAGTGTGCTAAAGCTGTTGATGTATTGGAGACTAGACAACGGAGGAAAACACTTGTACTTACAGGCGTTCCAGAAGCAGAAAAAGAAAACTGTCCATCCGTTGCTGTGGAGCTATACCAAAATAAAATGGGATTGAAAAATATCTCAGCCAGTTGCATCAAGGTTTGTCATCGTCAAGATGGCAATATATATTAGGTCTTTACCTATGAAATTGCCGTTTTGTATGAAAAAATTTAAACGAATTTTTTTCATGTATTTTTTATTTGTATTAATCGAAGTAATCACCCATGCAATCAATGCATCTTTGCCAACGCAGTGGCAGTTTATTGATGCCCTTCTTAATGAAATCAGCTGGACGGGAGGCAACAAATTCTTCAAAGGCATTTTGTACTGCCTCTGGGGTATTGAATTTTTTTCCCGCCAAGGAGTTATCCAAATTCTGGAAAAAGTAGTAGTTTGTAGGCGCAAGGTCTGGTGAGTAGGGCGGATGACGGAGAACTTCCAACCTCAGTTCTTGCAACTTGGAGACCGTCTGCTGTGCAGTATGAGGTCGCGCGTTGTCGTTCAGGAGCAGCGGAGACGAGCAATTGACCAATGCTGGTTGGAGATGTTCCAGCTTCTCCATCATTGTGTTCAGTTCTTCACAGTACACATCTGCAGTAATGCTCACCCCGTTTGGTAAGAAGCTGTGATGAATCACACCGGCGCTAGACCACCATACAGTGACCATCACTTTTCTAGTGGTAAGTTTTCGTTTAGGGCATTGTTTAGGTGCTGAACCAGGATCCAACCAATTTGCTGAGCGCTTGTGGTTATCAAACAGAATCCATTTTTCATCGCAGGTAACTATGCGGTTCAAAATTCTTCAAACTCTTCGGACGACCACGAGGTTCATTTTTCAGGTCGAAATTCCCAGAACGGAAGCGAGCAAACCAATAACAGGTGGTGCGTTGGTTTGTAGTGTTAGCTCCGTAAACGTCGTTGATGTTGCGTGCCGCTTGTGCCGCCTTGCTGCCACGACGATACTCATATTCCATAATTACTCAAATTTTTAACGTATCCATGATGACAAAAAAGATTGAAATGCGATGAAAATGTAACACTAATCAATAAACAAATGACTACTTTTGGAAAAAGAATTCCATGTTTTTTTTTAAATAAAATTAATTTGAAATTAGAATTCTTAGCCAAACAAAAATTATTTTGATTTCAAATGGGCAGTACTGCAGAACGGCAATTTCATAGGTAAAGACCTATTATATAAAAGCGCCTGATGGAAAACGACACAAGGTTATCTGCATGGACAATCTGTTACCTTTGCTGAATAAACATCCGAAGGGGCCCACAGTGCGTGCTACAGATAAGTCAACATCTCGTTAACTTTAGTGTAATTACATACTTTAATTATTATGTTATTTTGAGTATATTCATTTTTATTTTATTTTTCGCTTTAAATCATTGTGATTGTAAGCCGGCGGGTGGTGCATAAATAAATACTTGCACCTAACTAGCTAGTAATTTTAGACAGGAGTATATATTTTATTTATAGTATTATTAATATTTATTTTTATTATTATGTCAACATCTGATAGTGATACATCTTTCTATTCTGCAAATGATTCTGTTAGCTCGTCTGATAACTGCAGTTACTGTTCTGTGACCGAAACCCTTGGTGACATTTTACGACAAAGCCTGAATCGACAATCAAACCGGTTGTTTAATGTTTGTCACATCAATGCTCAAAGTCTGCCAAGTCGTTACAGTGATTTCCTAGAAGCGTTTTCAGATACAAACGTTCATGTCATCCTGATTTCTGAGAGTTGGTTCAAACCTCACTTACTTTCTACTATGTATTCTCTCCCTGGTTTTGTTCTTGTTCGTAACGACCGCGTCGATAGAAGAGGCGGTGGGGTCGCTATATATCTCCGTAGCGATTTGTCTTATAAAATTGTTAAATTATCTTCTTCTCAGCATCTTGCTTCTGTGGAGTATCTTTTTCTAGAGGTTTGTGTCAGAAGAGTTAAAACCTTAATCGGTGTTGCTTATTGTCCCCCTGCCATAGATTACTTTACTGACCTTGAGCCAGTTCTCGAAACTTTGGGATCTGATTATGAACATCACATAATCATGGGTGACTTCAATACAAATCTTTTTGCGCAGCGTGATTCGCGTACTGTTAAGCTTATGCGTGCCATTGAATCTTCCAGCTTTCATATTTTACCCCTTCAAGCTACTCACCATAATGTAACTGGAGATGACACCTGGCTCGACATAATTCTTACTTCTAATCTGTCACTTGTTTTCTCTCATGGTCAGCACCCTGCACCAGGATTCTCCCAACATGACCTTATTTTCGTTTCTTATACTCTTAAACCTCCGAAAAAAGAACCAAAAATATTGTTCATACGATGCTTTGCACAAATGAATGTGGACAAGCTCTGTGCAGATGTTTTAGAAATAAATTGGGAACATCTGATAAATGCTAACACTATAATAGATGATAAAGTTTGTATTTTTAACAATTTTACCACAAACTTATATGATATTCATGCGCCCATAAAACAAGTTAAATTAAGGCAACCTCCGGCAACCTGGATGACAACCGAGATCCGAATGGCGATGAGACGTAGAGACTGTGCTTTTCGTAAATTTAAAAGAAACCGCGTCGAGATGAACTGGAACTTATTTAAGTCCGCTAGAAACCGATGTAACCAGATCATACGCAATGCCAAACGTCAGTATATCCTTAATAATAACTCTGTTTGTTCTTCCTCGGCTGATATATGGAAGTTCCTTGGGACTCTTGATTTTGGTAAATCTCAACATCTAGATCTACCTAATACAATAAAGTTAGATGATATCAATAACCATTTCACAACCTCCGATAAACTGAGTGATCTAACTAAAAGTAAGACAACTCACTACATAGCCACATTGCCTCGTAAGGACATGGCCCCATTCAAGTTTTCCACGGTTACATGTGATCAGATTAAAAAGTCCGTTCTTTCAATAAAATCTAATGTTACGGGCTGTGACAAGTTGAGTACACAAATGATTATTACTATTCTTGACCAGATTCTTCCTATTATATCTCATCTCATAAACTTTTCTCTATCCTTTGGGCAGTTTCCATCCATATAGAGTAAAGCCTATGTCCGTCCTCTCCCTAGAACTGCTCTTCTTCTCTTCCCAGTCACTTTCGATCTATATCTATACTTCCATTTCTTTTTAAAGTACTCGAAGCATGTGTGAACAGTCAACTATCATCTTTTGTACATTGTAACAATATCTTGAGTCCACTACAATCCGGTTTCAGGCCAGGTAACGGTGCTTTTACAGCTTTGCTTAAAGTGACTGGTGATTTGAGAAATGGAGTGGAGAATAAAATGATTACTGTGCTGGTTCTAGTAGATTTTTCCAATGCCTTTAATACTGTTAGTCACGACATTCTCCTGGCTATTCTCTCTCATTATAATATCTCATTAGAGGCACTGGCATGGTTCGCTTCATATCTAAAGGGACGACAACAATCGGTTCGTATAGATGGGGCTACGGCTAATTGGTATGAGCTTGGTACTGGCGTCCCTCAGAGTGGTATACTTTCACCTCTTCTTTTTCCCTCTTTATTATTCTTTGCTGTCCTGTCCATACTTCCGGTCTAGTACATTCATCTTTCTATATCCAATCTATTCTTCTATGGAATGCGCTTCCTTAGGAAATCAGGATGTCATCTAACCGTTTCAGTTTTAAAGTCAGGGTACGTCGGCTTTACCAGTGTCATTTAGCAGAATTATCTGGTTAATGATGTATTTAGTACTTGATGTTGACTAATTATACTTTTATTTATTGTATTGATATTTATGTATGATGTTGTTATGTGTATGTATTGTATATGTGTAGTATATATGTATTATATATGTAGTATATTGGTGTTAATATTTTATTTATATATTGTGATATTAAATAGGTTAAACATAATTTCATAAAAACCTCACCTTTTACACCTACCAACATTTATCTCTGCATCACCTAATGGTTGACTGGCAGAGAATGCCTTAGGCATTAAGTCCGCCATTGCGTATTTAACGCATAATGTGTAAATAAATAAATAAATACTTAAGTACCCCAATACTACCTTTCGAGTACTTACATCCAGGATTGTTTATTGTAAGGCAAAATTACTGCACTATGCCTGATAATAAACTGACTACCGAGAGGCAAACAAATTATTGCCATTCTCCACTATCACACCGACTTGCGTAAATGTATCTTCATTCCGATTAAAGGATTTAATATCATAAAAAAGAGAACACACTGCCCAGAAGATTTCCAATTTCACAGTATCGCAAAGAGAGCTTTTTAGTTCGTGCCGTCCTAAAATAAAAGTTAATTTGACCTTAAATATTGCTGTAACTTATAAAATAATCTATACTAATATTAGAAAGCTGGAGTGTTTGATTGGTTGAACGCGCTAATCTCAGGAACTACTGGTCCGATTTGAAAAAATTCTTTCAGTGTTAGATAGCTTATTTATCGAGGAAGGCTACTACAGGCTATATTTTTGCTAATACCAATAGAAACTGAGCACCAATGAAGAATGTTTCAAAATCGGGGTTTTTCTTATGAGAGCTTCCGCTGCGTACGTGGCGTGAACGGTAACTATTCTACGTGGACGAAGTCGCTGGCAGAAGCTAGCTAGTAATTATATAAAATGATTAACATATAAAGTATCTTCATAAAGTTTTTTTTTGTATTTAGTGTCCTAGTCAATCTATATAGGCAGTTTTAATGTAGCCGTAAATTCCGGCTTGCGCATAATATAGACAAGAGTTTAATACAATCCAAAGTTAAGATATTATTATAGGAATATATAATTGGGATTTTTTTATCTTTAAGTTATCTCGATTATTACACATAGTATAATATGTTTTTATACTTAAATTTGTTTTCTGTGAATCTAAGTATATGGTGTGGTCAAAATATTTGGCGAGGCTGAGTAGAGTGAACGCGTATTAAGAATGATGTAAGTGATATGTAATGTGATGTAATGATAAGTAATATAATGAAGACTGTAACAACTTTGTTTTAATGTGTTATCCCATACATAAGATATCTAAGAGGAACAATAATAAATAATGCAATAATGATTATAAATCAATTTTATTAGTAGTCAATTAACTTAATTGAACTGCGTTATATGAATACAGATTTAAAATGACATATATTATTGGCATCGTAGACGATACATTAAAAGGTAATTCGACATTATTTGTCGTTGCTATGCAGTGTAGAGGCAAGGAGAACCACCTCTCGTATGAAAGGTTCCCCGTCAAAATGCGGTAAATTAGGGCACGGAGGACCGGTAGAAGGAGGCGGGCGATTTGCCGGACCTGAGGGGATGGGCCGGGGGGTCCGTCTCCTCATTGCACAGGTCTGGCTGACGAGGGAAGGCAGCTGGATTGTACCCAGCCTGTCTCTCTGTTAGGCAGGATCCTAGGAGCAGGAGGCTATCAGGGCGGCTATCCAAGGTTGAGGAGTTAGTACGATCCCTTGCCGCCCCAATAAATACGGTCTGTCGGTACACCGTGGGGTTTTAGTCCGTGCTAGTCGGACATAACCCACTCTCACCTCCGGGAAGGTGGGTATCCATAAGAGATATCGTATTATTTTAAGTTCACAAAAATTTTATCAGACACCAAGTTTTCCTACAGCAGTTATTTAAGTTTATATTTCAAATATTATTTCGAACCATCCATTAACTTTGAGTAGCGCCATTTTAGAGGGTCTTGGAACTATTATTTAATGCTTAGAGTTGGACATTTTTTCAACATGCCCCCATAGTTATCCTTAGTTGTAGTCGTTCCCAAGAGGTGATGTTTAAACTGTTACACTGATAACATTTCTAATAGTGCACTGATAAGATATGTTTATAAACTAAATATTAATATAACGCGGTCCAATCATTATTCGCTGCAAACTAATAACATATGTTGCTAATTAATTGCAATTGTTGCCGCTCTTGGACAGTGCGGAGACGGTACCCTTCTCTGCTGAAGCGACAGCCACTCCTAAGCTTGAATTTTTATCAGATTCAGTGAAGGTGTTAACTATCGCTTCTGTTCCGGAGGCGAAGCCAACCGCCAAGCTGTCCTGCTTGGATCCACACGAGGGTTCTGCGGGTGGTGAGCACCCTGCGGGCGATGATGGTGCTGTACGTGATGAGGGTTCTGCAGGTGCTTTGGGCGATGATGGTTCTGCGGGTGCTGCAGGTTCTGCGGGTGCTGCAGGTTCTGCGGGTGCTGCAGGTTCTGCGGGTGCTGCAGGTTCTGCGGGTGCTGCAGGTTCTGCGGGTGCTGCAGGTTCTGCGGGTGCTGCAGGTTCTGCGGGTGCTGCAGGTTCTGCGGGTGCTGCAGGTTCTGCGGGTGCTGCAGGTTCTGCAGGAGCTGGGGAGTCACACCCGGGCAATGGAGCAGCAATGGCAACACCGACTAACATCAATATACAACAAGCGATTATCTGGAAACATGTTAGTAATATTAAAAAAAAGTCGAGTCATAAGGACTGACGACGGAAGTGAAAACTCAAAACAATTGAACAACTGTGTTCTTTTTTTGAAATTTGAAATCAATTATACGAGTGTGAATTACAGTTAATAACAGTTTATTAATTAATCAAACATATGGTGGACTGCACAAGCTCAACACAAAATATCAACATTACATGTACACAGACGGCTATACTAGGCATCGCTAGTCGGACGCAAGCGCAATACGGTCCATCACGCTAATAACATGTCGCTGATGCGAATCCATTCGTATTTTCCTGTTAAAAAAATACCGCTCAACGCACCTAAAGAAGTTTTCTCTTCCAAAAATGTGTGTAGTTCACACGAGGTAGAAGTAAAACTTACTATACTGAGTAATTTTTAAGAGTTCGGTAAATATGGAGTTGGCAAACATTAGTTTTCGGCATTCATTTGTAATATTTTAATATATATTAACAATACACAACACAGAATAATTCTTAAAAGTGTACGATAGTGACTACGATCCAACAGACAGTAATGTGCTATAGATTTCAATTACCAAACTGGGTTCCGCAGAACCTAGTGCTTCCGTAGTATAGTCATCAGGGTTCCGTCAGAATTATTTATTATTAGCTCTTAAATAATACCACGGTTCCAAATATTATTTTGAAATAGCGCAAAATATGTAATAAGAAGGACTCATTACTTTTATGTAAATAGGTACGTAGTTAGCAAGTATTCAAACCGGTGTATGTATGACCCAGCAGCGGACGTAGCAAACATTGGATACTACCGCAGATATACGCATACAGTTGTCGGACATAATACCTAAGTATAAAACAATTATTCATAAAAATGTAAAATAATTTCATCCTTTACATTAAACCTTTAAGTTAAGAATAAAGGGGTTCAAGGGAGGTGGGCTTCCGGCGCTCTACCCGACCGAACGAAACACAACAATGCAAGCACTGTTACTTCACGTCGGGGTTTCTATGAGAGAGTGGTACTACCCCGGGCGAGTCGACCCATTCACGCTGAAACCAGTAATAGCTTCAGCGTAGCTCTACCACCTACAGTACACTTCCATTTCTTAAGTTGTGCCTACGTCTTCGTCTGCGTGGAAGCATATGTAAAAAACAGTGATTAATAATGTAATCTGAATGTATTAAATCCATTTACTTGTCTACTTTTCTCTCGTACTTACGCCGCGTCGTCATTAAAATTACAATAACTTTTGATAGAGTTGACCGATTTTAATGAAACAAACACTAAGTTACTCCCGAGGATATGCTTTACGATTTTCTGGGGGTTTATTGTGAACCCAGTACTTTAACAGTGATGCCTGTTCATACAAACAGACAAATAGACAGACAGACAGATAGACAGGTAGACGGACATTTCTAAAAATGATTAAAATGTATTTTATTACTTATTTCTAGATACCGGCAACAACTTTTTTGTCACGAATATCGAAAAGTACAGATACGTTAGACTTACTTTCTTATTATATGTATAGAAGATATTAAAGCGTACTTTACATATTTCGATTAAAAGATTTCTATAATAATTTGCTATCACAAAAAATATATTAAACACTCTATTGAAGCACAAAAATAGTAGAATTACTAGAAAAAATATATAGAAAAGTGAGTTACCTTAATTTGAACGCTGGACGCCATTTTGATTCTTCCTTGGTGGGAGTGCGTTTTGTTGCTCTTCAAATGATTCATATCGAAATCGAACAACGAGCTACTTTATATACCATTTTTTGTCCGTAAATAATTTAAAAATATTATTAACATGTGCATGTCTTTTGTTAATTCGTGTGTATGTGTGTGAATGTAAATAGAAATCGATTTATTATATTTCTGTTGTCAAAACACAATACATATTATTGTGGATCGTAGCAACGTACGGGTCATGCACTAGGGGCGTCGTGTGGCGCTACTCGCCTCAATACGAATTAAATAATTGTCAAAATATAATCACTAGAGTCGTAGAACCACGCTGAATCTATTACTGGTTCCAGCATGAATGGGTCAGCTCGCCCAGGGTAGTACCACCCGACACACAGAACACCGACGAGAAGTAACAGTACTTGCATTGTTGCGTTTCGTTCGGTCAGTGAGAGCGCCGGAGGCCCACCTCCCTTCTCTACTCCCCCCTTCCCCCTCCTCTCCCAAACACAGACTGGCAACGTATTTGCGACTACCCTGGTGTTATTAGTGTCTATGGACGGCGGTGATCACTTAACATCAGGTGACCCACCTGTTCAATGGCTCCTATGATATAAAAAAAGTGTGTGTGTACTTATGTACACGCGTTAGAAGTTATACTTCTTTGGCGTAACAAGATAAAAAACTTTTCAAAAATTTTATCTTTCGCCTTATTCCACGTTTGTAGAAAAAAACGACACTAACAATAGAAAAAAGGTATTTAATACATTTAAAGTTTTAATACAAAGAAATACAAACAACAAATACAAAGAAACAAAATGTTGACTATAGCTAACTTCAGGGTGTCGGGTTTTCGTGATGGTGTGCGCGCGCATCGTAAAGATTTACTCTCATAATTTTTCCCTAACACGCCAAAAGAAGACTTAGGAGGCCAAAAGAAGGTTATTCTATATATTGCTAATTTATATATATTTTTTTTCTCGAACTGACTACGCTATTGACCTAGCAAGGTCTTAACAACTTCACCGGACTACGTTAATTTATATCATGCGGTAACTTACTAGCGTTATTGGTCGATCTCATTTCTCTCCTATAACCCGAAGAACGCGTTTACGAAGTGACGTTTAGCTTATAACAATAAAATAAATAACTATTTAAATTGTCATCAGTAATCCAGTATACACTAATTTGTCACAGCTGTACAGACAAACGTGTATAATATATTGTATATTACTTGTAAGAATTATGTGAATATGCATGTAAATATGTTTAAACACACACGTATAGCGTAGCGATGCATAAATTAAAATATATGAAACACAAAATGAATTGTTTATTTCAATAAATATGTCAACGGACTGTTTTACTTGTCTATGCTGTCATAAACACTTGTATCAATACAGAATTTCAATAGCAAAAAAGTTATTACGATGTTGCGGCGTTTAGCAATTAGCAAACACCGTGACTCTTAGTCATCGCCAATATATACATTCTAGTTGTATTTACAACGTTGGAATTTCAAGTATAGACACAATCTATACTAATATATAAAGCTGAAGAGTTTGTTTGTTTGGTTGAACGCGCTAATCTTAGGAACTACTGGTCCGATTTGAAAAAATCTTTCGGTTTTAGATAGCTCATTTACCGAGGAAGGCTTTAGGCTATATCATCACGCTAAAACCAAAAGGAGTGGAGCGCCAATGAGGAATGTTTCAAAATCGGGCATATTTTTCGTTTTGATTGCTTTAGCTGCATGTTAGCGTTAATATTATATACGTTGCCATGGTAACGTGGTAAGTTTCTATCACAAACATTTTTAAAGATTATTTTTGTATTTGGTTAGTTTTGTTTCCAATTTTTATTTGTAATCTAGTTATGACAGCAGCATCATCCGATCGCCTCGTATTCTTAGCACTATAGCAACAAAGATGTTACGCTGACGATATGTCGCCGCTCGCCCACACACCGGACATCGAATGACACAGGATAGGAGTACATAGCCTACAATTAAGCTAGAGAGTTTAAGAAGTTAGTCTGTAATTAGTCACGTAAGAAATCAGTCGAATTAAAAAAACAATTCGCAATTTAATTTTGTATTTGTTCCGGGTAATCTCCAAAACGGCTGGACCTATTTTAACGGAAATTTTACTGGCAGATAGCCGAAATTATAGCGGTTGACATATTCTATTTTATTTGTCCGCGGCTTCGTCCGCATTGCTATTTCCAAAATGGTTGGACTGATTTTCACGGGATATTCACTGGTAAGCAGACCTCATAAAAAGTAATTTAAGTTTTTTATTCGACTTCGGCCGCAGTCGAATATCCAAAATGCTTGAACTGATTTTCACGGAACTTTCACTGGCAGATAACTAATTAATGAGCTATTTTATTTTAAGCTAGCGTGCTCGGCAGACGTTGTCCCGCCCTGATAATAAAAAGAAAACCTTGACAAATTATACCTAAATCTTCCCCATGAACCGTTCTACCTACTGGTGAAAACGGCGTGAAAATTGATTCTGTAGTTTTTGACTTTATCGCGAACAGATAAACAGACAGATACGAGGACATTGTTTTACACTATGTAGTGATGAACTTTTACCTGTGCATTCGTACGTGTGAATTTAATCAAAAATAATTTGTTTACTGTAAACAAGCGCGTGAGAGGTTCGCTGTACTGGACTTCAAGAATAAATGCTTAGCTTAGCTGTTGCTATTGGTACATCATAAACAATAATTAAAAAAATACAATATAAATGTAACAAAATAATAGCAAAAAATATTTTTTATAAATATTCAGTGTACGGTTAACTGTGGCGCAGCAATATGCAACGCTCATAAATATCATTCCTTTGTAATTAGTTATAAACCTTACTGTTTGTACACAGATGTATAAACACATAAGCATGTAGTAACGTGTTAGCACGATACAGAAATATCGCACATTAATTAAACATAGTTAAGGCATGTTGAAAACAAATAAAATATATAATAATATCAATTTGTTTATAATTTTGTACCTTGTCTCCCTTTAACTGGTTACTCTCTCTGCCTCAGTGTTATATGGTATTCTCGGGTCTCATATCCAGTTGGCTCAATCTTTTGTATCTATACATATCTATCTATATCTTCTATCTTCTATCTATCTATACTATAATAAAACTGTAGCAAGGTCAAATCTGTACATTAAATATTTTTTGAAAATTTTGATCGGGGTAGACTTTGTTATCTATATAGAAGCCAAAAATAATCTTTTTACAATTTTCGTCTGTCTGTCTGTCTTTCTGTCCCTATGAACACGCATCACGCTGAAAGTACTGAACCGATTTTAACGAAACTTGACACAGTAATAACTAATATTACAAGGTTACATTTAGGATACTTTTTATCCCATAAAACGCAAGGGGTTCTCCAGGATAATGAAAAACAAAAAATTGTAGTTAACGTAACTAGACTTTTTTGCGACACCTTAGTACAAGAGCCAGCAACGTTGGAAGAACGAGAATTTTAGAAAAGCTGGTTCTTTAATACGAAGATATATTATGCCCTTACAAACAGGATTCGGGATACCTGGTAACCGGTTAACGTTGATTTTTTTAATGCGCATCACACCTTTACAGGTCAAAATTTTGATTTATAAATAATTTTAGGAAAAAAAAATTCGGTTACATTTTAATGCTATTAAAAACATGATTTTATCACTGCCAGACAATTTTGTTATTGACAATAATGTGCCCGATGATATTCTTTAGAAATAAAATAATTCAATTCAAACCATTTTATTTTTTCCATTGCAAAGAACATATTTCATTTTATTAACCATTATGATATTGAGATTTCACCGTAAACACTGAAAAACAACGATAAACGTAGACATACGACTTGAGACTGACGTAATCTTGAATACATGCGTCTATAACAGGCGCTTCCACAATTATCGCTATCTTTATCATACATAAAATGAGGTAAATATATCAATACAGTTGCAGAATCTAGCTCTAAGTTTCTAAACGTTTTCAAAGCATTAGCCGGTTTTAATTGGGATGTTCATCCATAACATTTAGTTCGTTTATACTTCAATATTACACGCAGTCGAATTGACTATGCGAGCTTTCTTTATGATAGTAGTGCTCAGGTTAACCTCTATAAACTTGAAAAAGTCCAAAACCAGGCCATGAGAATTATCGGGGTTTTATTAAAATTACTCTAATCCATGTTATGGAAAGCGAATTGAGCATATGTTCGTTACATCTTAGGAGACAATATTTAGCTGGAAAAATTCTATTTAAATTTAAGCCATTCGAAAAACGAACTAACCAATGTATCAGAAGAACTGTTCACCCCTTTCCAATCACTCTATTGGCGTAAAAGAAAAAGACCATTATTAGTTTCTATTTTTTCTCAATATAAAAATACTCCAATTCAAATAAGTATAAAACATGAAATGTTCACTTTACACAGCTGGGTCGATAACATTGATTTGCACAAAATAATTAAAATAAATGTAGATGGTATTTGGAAACCAAAGCGTCAATATGATGTTCTTAAAATAAAAGATATTTGTCTTCAATATATAAATAAATAATATCAAAATTTTGTTAAAATATACAATGATGGATCTAAAACTGGGAATTATTTAGGAGACGCATTTTTTGAGTCAAATTCCAAAACTTTTATGAAATTTTAAATTGATGAAAATATTTCAATTATGCACACTGAATTGATAGCAATTGCAGAGGCCTTATCATTTGCACAATCAACTGAGTTCATTAAGATTGTTATTTTATCCGACTCAAAAAGTGCTCTTCAACACGTAGCTCGATGTACCTCGACTTTTCGAGGAATACCGATAGCCTACATATACTATTTTGAAGCAATTACTAGATTTCAAAGCAAAGAACAAAGTAATTGTTTTACAATGGACCCCTTCTCATATAGGTATAACTGGGAATGAAAGAGCTGATCTTTTAGCTAGAGAAGGATCCTCCGAAGGTGCTACTATTAATGTTTTACCAACTTACTTGGATGTATGCTCAGTATTTAAAAATAGCTGTTACTCGCATTGGAAGGAATACTTCGATGAGCGTTCTAAAACAAAAGGAATATGGTACAGAACGCCACATCCCTTAGGTCACCATGGATTGATGACAATACGATTTGCCGTCGGGAAGCAATCACAGGAATGAGATTACGCTCAGGACACATCCCATGTAAAAAGTTCGCCTACCTGATGTGCAAAGTACCATCACCACTCTGCCAGAGCTGTGAGCTCATCGATGATGTGCACCACATCCTGGCAGAATGTTTCCGAAGCGAAGATATTAAATCTTGGCTTAATGCTTCTGGTTCGTTCCCGTTCCCCATTTTGAAAGATGCTAAAGAATTGTACAAAATTAATATAAGCTATTGTTAAGTTTATTGTCATTCTTATTGTTATATAGTTGTATGTCATTTAGGCGATATAGTCGCGCAGGCGACTAAGCCTTCATTAAAAAAAAAAGTAATAATATTAAAATTACAGCTATCTTAACATGGTGTGAACATACTTAGTTTATTTACAAAAAAATAGCATCGGGCACATTATTGTTAATAACAAAAATGTCTGGCAATAATAATTTCATGTTTTAGTAGCGTTTCAAAGTTAGTAAAAAACAAAACATTCAAAAATTATATAAAAATCAATATTTTTGCCTGTAAAGGTGCGATATGCACTAATAAACGTAACGTTTACCGGCAGCCAGGTAGCCCGCACGCTGTTCGGAAGAACATACAGATATATAAAAAAACTGGCTTATAGAAAATTTGTCGAAACCGTTGCTAGCTCTTAGACAAATAGTTATAGGCAAGTGACATTTGACGCGTCGTGCTCATATCTTTTTAATATTTATATTTTTCTTCAATACAATGGAGTGTGAAAAAGTTTTAATACAAGTTAAAAAAAATTTTACAAAAAAAATAAATCCGCCTTCGATGTGAAAAACTAATAAGGCACTAAAAAGCGAAAAATAACTGAATTATTAAATTAACCAAATTAAATAAAAAATATTGATATTCGCGCTACCTAATTATATATTTGAAGTCGATGCCAACCTAAATTCATATCACCTACATACAAAGTTTTGGTCCACTCTCGTGTCCCATGATGTATATCTGTATAGTATACATATTTTATTACCTGCAACAAATTTGAAATGTAGGTTGGCATCGACTTCAAGTATATAATTAGGTAGCGCGAATATCAATATGTTTTATTTAATTTGGTTAATTTAATAATTCAGTTATTTTTCGCTTTTTAGTGCCTTATTAGTTTTTCACATCGAAAGCGGTTTATTTTTTTTGTAAAAAAAAATTATTTTCTATTTTTAGTATCCATAAATATATCTGGTTTCTAATGGGTATGTCATAGTGGGAGCATCCAGCAGTCGGAGCATTCAGCAGTCGGAATTAACACATAAATAGTAACGCATATTTTATTACAGAATCTTACGAAGATTCGAATTATCATAGGTGTTTGCTAACGGCGCCATCTATTATTTTCTATGTTAATCAATACTGGCAATGTATTGTTAATGCACTTCTATGTAATTATTCTTAATGTGGTTCATTCTAAATTATTGAGTAATTTAGGTTAGATTAAACTGTTCATAACTTCTAAAAATTCCACATGTTTATTCACATAAGCACTGATAGAAGTCACATAATAAACCGGTATCACGCCACACTCGACGCGTGATACCATCTTAAGAAAATGTGCGTCGTACGATAACATTTCTAACTTGATTTGATTCTTGATTTAAAGCAGACCTAAATTAGTGTCACGATAATTAAAATCCGACTTGTGAAATTGTAATAGAAACATTCAAGATTTAAGTAACATTTGGAACCTTTTGTTATTTATTAAAACCGGAAATACAGTCTATGTGCAGTCGAGATAGAATAGTAAAGTTGCTATTTAAAATGAATAACAATGTAATTAAAACATATTGGCATTGTAGTATGTTATTAGTATTACTTTGTAATTACTAGAATAATTATCGATCTAAAATTAGTTTTATAGCAAATAAGGATTTGTAAAGTACTTCGGTTGTTACAACGGTGAATTATTTTAAGATAATTAATGATAATGTAATTATTCAATGTATGATGTTAAAATCGTTATTTATTTATAATTAGAACTAGCTGTCCCCCGCGGCTCCGCACGAGTTTTTTTTAAATGTATTAAAGAAATGTAAAATTGTAATTAGGTGTGTACATTACAGAAATGCTTTTTTCAAAAACATTTGTAACTACGACACGCACGCCATCTACAGTATTATGTTACGTGTACATTAGATATGTGAATACGAATAGTATATCGAAGGGGGTGGGATTTATCATCAGCAGCATACCTGGAACTTTAACCTACTATATACCACCCTCGATGCTCACTAACACTATATAAGAAAGTAGGTAATGAAAATTTTAAACTATACATTATCGAACAATTTATGTTAAATTGTTTATTATATATATATAACATGCCCATATTGTCAATATAATTGTGTTATTCTTATACGTTGCTATAATCACTGAGTTATGTATAGTAGTTCGATGAAGCCGTAAATGCCGCAAAACTAATAGCATATTCAGTTCGAGAGAAAAAAAACTGAGTTATGTAGGTGCAAACGCGGTAAATAAAACAAAATGGCCGCCAAATTGACCAAAATGATAATATAATTTAAATTACATACATTTATTCTTGGAGTCCAGTACAGCGCACGTCTCACGCGCTTGTTTACAGTAAACACATTATTTTTGATCAATTTCACACGAACGAATGCATAGGTAACAGTTCATCACTACATAGTGTAAAACAAAGTCCTCTGATCTGTCTGTTTATCTGTTCGCGATAAAGTCAAAAACTACAGAACGGATTTTCATGCCGTTTTCACCAGTAGGTAGAACGGTTCATGGGGAAAGTTTAGGTATAATTTGTCAAGGTTTTCTTTTTATTATCAGAGCGGGACAACATCTGCCGAGCCCACTATCTTAAAATAAAATAGCTCATTAGTTGTCTGCCATTGAAAGTCCCGTGAAAATTAATTCAAGCATTTCGGATATTCCACTGCGGCTGAAAAAAACCTAAATTACTTTTTATGAAGTCTGCAATCTACCAGTGAATATCCCGTGAAAATCGGTCCAACCATTTTGGAAATA
Organism: Antheraea yamamai; assembly: GCA_036509395.1. NCBI lineage: Eukaryota > Metazoa > Arthropoda > Insecta > Lepidoptera > Saturniidae > Antheraea > Antheraea yamamai. Next base: position 11,561,166 of record AP028425.1, read on the forward strand.
CCAATGCAGACGAAGCCGCGGACAAATAAAATAGAATATGTCAACCGCTATAATTTCGGCTTTCTGGCAGTAAAAAGTAAAATTCCCGTTAAAATAGGCCCAGCCGTTTTGGAGATTACCCGGAACAAACAAACAAACATACAAAATATAATAATATAAAAATATAGACAAAGTATAAAAAAAATTTTTTTTTGGTCATTTGTAGCCATATCCATTCATCAGAAAGTTGTTATTTTAATTGTACATACACAAACTTTATTTTTATAATACGTAATAGAGAACAAATAAAATATTGGAAATAAAAGTAGTATAAACTTTTTGAATAGGAAAACAAAATTAACTTTGAAAATGTTTGCGATAGAAACTTACCACGTTACCATGGCAACGTATATAACACTAACGCTAACTAAATCTCTCGAAAGGAAAAAAGTGCCCGATTTTGAAACAGTTTTCATTGGTGCTCTGTTTCTATTAGTCTTATCGTGATGGTATAAAGCCTCAAGCCTTCCTCGATAAATGAGCTATCTAAAACAGAAGGGTTTTCTCAAATCGGACTGGTAGTTCCTGAGATCATAGCGTTCAACCAAACAAACAAACAAACAAACTCTTCAGCTTTATAATATTAGTATAGATTATTAGCGAACATAAAGTGTAACTATGTACAAAATCGTAGATTAAGTACTTCGTTAAACTAAGACTTCCTTCACTTGGGTTGTCGGTAGGTGAAGGAAGGCAATTCCTTTATAAGTGCTTGTAAGAGGTTGTGCAAGATTCATTATTGTTTCGATTTCGTGAGATCTATCGTTATTATCGCTAAGTGATAATTATTGTCTCTGAGATTATTGTAAAAGCATTAAGTATTAAAAAGAACAAGAATCGAAGAAGTCATCGTTTCATTTCATAGTGCCAGTCGTGTTGTGAAAATACATACAAATGGAGGACGACGATGCCATTCGTGCTCTGCTCTATAGGCTCTACGTTTATACTCTGGCAGGTATAATAAATCGGTTCCAATTTCACGAAAATACGTAGAGACGAAGTGGGTGAAAATCAAATAAACGATATTTCACCCCTTAGGGGTTATATATTTTCTTCAAATTTATATGGGACCACCTCTGAATATAACCAATTCAAATAAAAAAAGAATCATTAAATTCGGTTCATTATTGACGGAGATATCGA